>CAKNYM010050434.1:224563-259838 GCA_932195095.1 Andricus curvator
TTCATCTCTTTTGTTGAAAATTGAACTATTTTGTTTTAAAATTAGTTTTTTTTTCCTAATTTGTAATTAATTTTTTTACTGAAAATGTAACTCTTATTCTTGGTTTGAAATTAACTTTTTGTTGAAAATTCATATTTACGGGTCGGAGAGTCAATTGTTTTGTTGAACTCTATTCTAAAAAATTCAATTATCTGGTTGAAAATGAAACTGTTTTTGAGAAAAAATTCATCTTTTTGGTTTGGAAATTCAATTATTTTGATAGAAAATTAACTTCTTATTAAAAATTCTTATTTTTTAGTCGAATTCAACTGTTTTTGACTAAAAATTAAAATCTTCTTTTTTTCTAATATGAAATCAATTTTTTAACAGAAAATGTAACTTCCTTTCTTGGTTTAAAATTAACTTTGTTGTTGAAAACTCATATTTATGGGTTGGAGAGTCAACTATTTTGTTGAACTCTATTCTAAAAAAATCATGTTTTAGGTTTAAAAATTCAATTATTTTAGTATAAAATTAACTTTTTTCGAAAATTCGTCTTTTTTGGGTTGAAATTGAAGTAATTAATTTTTTTACTGAAAATGTATCTTTTATTGTTGGTTTGAAATTAACTTTTTTGTTGAAAATTCATATTTACGGGTTGGAGAGTCAACTATTTTGTTGAACTCTATTCTAAAAAATTCAATTATGTGGTGGAAAATGCAACTGTTTTTGATAAAAAAATTCATCTTTTTGGTTCGAAAATTCAATTATTCCAGTAGAAAGTTAACTTTTTACGGAAAATTCGTTTTTTTTGGTCCACTTTAACTGTCTTTGACTTAAAATTAACATATCTATTTTTTATTGAAATATCTACATTATTCATAACCAATTTTTTTTTGGTTCAAGGTTTATCTTTTTTCTTTAAAATTGAACTCCTTTGTTTTAAAATTAGTTTTTCTTTTCTTAATTTACAATTAATTTTTTAACTGAAAATGCAACTTCCTTTTGTTGGTTTAAAATTAACTTTTAATTCAAAAATCATATTTACGGAAAAGTCAACTGATTTGTTTAATTGTATTCGAAAAAATTAAATTCTTTTGTTGAAAATACAATTCCTTTGGGTTGGTGTTTAATATTTTGTGTTAGAAAATTCGACCGTTTGGTTAAAAATTCAACAATAATTCACGTATTTTATTAAAAATCTTTTTTTTTTGTCAAAAAATATATTTTTTTAAAGTTAATCTTTTTGTTTAAAAATTGTTCTTTTCGGTTAAAAATTCAAGTATTTCAGTTAAATATTCGTCATTTTAGTTGAAAATTCATCTTTTAGGTTGAAAATAAAATTATTTGGTTGACAGAACTCTTTTGTTCAAAATTAATTTTTTTGGTTGAAGATTCAGCATATTAATTTAAAATTCATCTCTGGTTGAAAATGTAACTACTCTTTTGAAAATCAATTTATCTTGTTTTGGTCAAAATTCAACTCTTTGGTTGAAAATTGATATTTTGCATTTAAAAATGAAACTTTTTGAAAATTTATGTACGTTGTGGAAAATTCGTCTCTTTGTAGAAAATTAATCTTGATAGTAGAAAATTCAACTTTTTGGCATAAAATTTAACTATTCCAGTTGAAGATTCATCACTTTAGTTGAAAATTCCACAATTTGGTTGAAAATTAATTTCTTCGAATGAAAATTTATCTGTTCCATTTTTGGTTGAAAATTGATCGTTTCTTGTTCAAAGTTCAACAATTTGGATGAAAATTTATCTTTTTCAATTGAAAATTCGACTATTTCGTTGAAAATTCACGTATTTTGTTACAAAATCGATTTTTTTGTGTAGAAAATGACCTTTTTCTTTGAAAGTTAATCTTCTTGTTTAAACATTTTATTTTGTTAAAAATTCAATTCTTTTGTTAAAAATTCAATTGTTTTGTTCAAAATTCTTTCTCTTGGATTGAAAATTTATGTTTTACGGTAAAAACATAATATTTTTTGGTAGAAATAATAAAAAAAAATGAAATTTTCTAATTTTAATTTAAAATTGGTTTATTTCGTTTATAAGAGATTCTATGTTAAAATTATTACATGATTAAAATGCTGGTCTTTGGATATTAATGGACAGGGAAAATGGATAAATTGGTGAGGGAAAAATGAGGGGAAAATCTCATTATACGCCAATTCAATGGCCCTTGCTTACTTCTTTCGTCTTTGAATTTGATCCAACGATAACCAGCAATAAGGTATCATTTTCCTGGATCCATCGGCTTCCAAAACACAAGGTACCAAAAAGAAATTTGGATTAAAATATGTCATTATTGGTCATTGAATTCGTTGGAAGCACTTCGGGGATGTAATAAAAAATAACCATAGGGCCTGCAGTGTAGAAAGCAGACTGAAAATGATTTCTGAGAAGGAGACTGATTGGATTCTGGATTATATTTAATCTCGAATTCTTAAAGCCATAAAATTGTGGTTAGTGAGTTTCTTGAAAATTCGTCTTTTTGGTTTGAAAATTCAATTATTTTGATAGCAAATTATCTTTTTGTTGAAAATATTTTGATTAAAAATTATTTATTGTTGAATCATAAAAATTTGTTTAATTCAAAGTCGTAGATCTTCTTTAATATTATTTTTGACTGCTTTCTTTGAAAATCAAACTACTTGGTTAAAAGTTCAAATTATTTGTTAAAAATTCATTCTTTGGTAGAAGGTTTATCTCTTTGGTTGAAAATTTTACTATTATGTTGGAAATTAGTTTTTTTTTTAAATCTGAAATGATGTTTCAACTGAAAATGTAACTGCCATTTTTGGCTTAAAATTAATTTTTTTTTGTTTAAATTCCTATTTTAGGTTTGAAAATGCAACTGTTTTACAGAAAATTCATTTTTTGGTCCAAAATTTGGATGACCTTCTATTTTACTGAAAAATCTTGTTCAAAATTTATCTTTTCTGGTGGAAAATTAATAATTTTAGTTGAAAATTCATCTCTTCGGTTGAAAATTCATCTCTTCGGTTGAAAATTTGATAATATTGTTGAAAATTAGTTTTTGTTGTTCTTGAAAATTTTTCTGCTCTATTTTTGGGTGAAAATTTATGTTTTTAGCTTGGAATTCAACTATTAGTTTGAAAAATTCGGGTATTTTGTTGAAAAATTTTTATTTCAGTTTGCCCCATCAGGTAATTCGGAGTAATTTACTCTTCAACTATTTTGTTGGAAATTGTTTTTTCCTGATTGAAAATTAATTTCATTAACTGAAAATGTAACTATTTTATTTTTGGTTCAAAATTGATCTCTTTAGTCTGCAAATTCATGTATTTTGTTGAACATTTTTTTTTTACAGCAGAAAATTAATCTTTTTCGTTGAAAATTCTTGATTGCAAATAAAATTTCAATTAATCGGTGAAAAATTAATCGACTCTAGAAAATTCAACATTTTAGCTGAAAAGTAATCTTTTTGGTTGTAAATTGAACCTTTTTGTTAAAAATTCGTCTTTTTGGATTAAAAATTCAACTATTTTGGCGAAAAATTCAATTCATTCGTTGAAGATTCTTGATTTTAGTTGAAAATGGTCCAGTTGAAATTTTAAATATTCTCTTGAATTCGTTTTTGGTTTATTAATTAATTTTTTTATTTGAAAAATTAACTAGTTCATTTTTATTTACAATTTCTCTTTCTTAGTTGAAAATTCATGTATTTTGACGAAATTTCATTTTTTTTAGTAGAAAATTGAGATTCTTGGTTAAAAATTCTTCTATTTTTTTCATGGGTTGAAAATTCATATTTTTAACTAAAAATTTAACTATTTTATTTTCTTTTGTATATTTTTTTTTTGAAAATTTAACTATTTCTTTGAAGAATTATGTATTTTGTTGAAAATTCGTCTTTTTTGGTTTCATCTCTTTTTTTTTTAAATTCGTTGTTTTGGAAAAAAAAATTTTAATTCCAAATGTAACTATTCCGTTTTTGATTCATAATTTATGTTTTTTAGTTGAAATTTCATGTATTTTGTTGAAAATTCATCTTTTTCGGTAGAAAATTAAACTTTTTGGACTACTCATCCCGAATTTCGGGATGACGAGACACTGCGTTAAAATTTATGTTTTTGGTAGATTTTTTAACTTACAATTGAACTATTTCCGTTGAAGATTCATCATTCTAGTTGAAAATTTATCTCTTCGTTTGAAAATTCAACTAGTTTCTAGAAAATTCGTTTTTTTTTGGTTGAAAATTATTTTTTCAACTGTAAATTTAAGTAGTCCATTTTTTGTGGAAAATTGATCTTTTTGAGTTTTAAATTATGGTACTTGATTGGAAGTTAAACTACTTTGTTAGAAATGTAGTTTTCTGATTCAGGATTTTTTATTTTAGTTGAAAATGGTTTAGCTGAAAATTTAACTATTTTCTTAAAAATTCGTTTTTTTTGTAGAAAATTGCGATTTTGGCTTGAAAATTAATCTTTTTGGCTGAAAACGGAACAATTTTTTGAAAAGTCAACTATTTAAATGAAAATTGTACAATTTTGGTGAAAAATTTAACTGTTGTTTTTTGAAAATTCATTTATTTTCAAATTCATTCTTGTAACTAAAAATTTAACTGTTTTATTCTTTATTGTAAATTTATCCTTTTTAGTTAAAAATTCAACTATTTGGTTGAAAATGTACCTTTTATGGTAGAAAATTAATCTTCGTGATGAAAAGTTTAACTACGTAGTTAACAACTTTGTTAAAAATTCATTTTTTGATAAGGAATGCATAATTTTAGTTGAAAATTCGTATCTTTGTTTGAAAATTGAACTATTTTGTTGAAAATTCGTTTTTTAAATAAAAAATTAATTTTTTACATTAAAAATGTAACTATTCCATTTTTGATTAAATGTTCATCTTTTTCAATTGCAAATTCAACTATTTGGTTGAAAATTTATGTATTTTGGTAGAAAATTAATCCTCTTGTTTAAAAGTTTAATTATTTAGTTAACTACTTTATTCAAAATTCATTTTGTGATTGGAAACGCACAATTTTATTCAAAAATTCTTCTCTTTGGTTAAAAATTTGTCTGTTTTGTTGAAAATTCGTTTTTTCAGATAGAAAATTAATTTATTACATTGAAAAGGTAACCATTCCATTTTTAAATGAAAATCTAACTTTTTTAGTTGAAAATTCAACTATTAGGTTGAAAATTGATGTATTTTGTCGAATATTCGTCTTTTCTGGTAGAAAATTGTACTACTATGTTGAAAATTCGTCTTTTTTGGCGAAAAATTAATTTTTCATATTCAAAATGCAACCATTTTATTTTTGATTAAAAATATATGTATCTTTTTTTGTTGAAAATTCAACTACGTTACAAATTTGTTTATTTCAATGTACATTCGTCTTTTTCGATAGAAAATTAATCCTCTCATTTAAAAATTATTTTTTTTGTTGAAAAATCAACTATTTAGTTGGAAATTAATCTGATTTGTTAAAAATTAAACAATTCTGTTAAAATGTATTCTTTTGGGTTAAAAAGTCAACTCTTTTGTTGACATTCCGTCTTTTTAGTTGAAAATTAGTATTTTTTTGCTGACTTAAGCTGTATTTGATTAAAAATTAAAATCTGTGTTGGTTGAAATATCAACTATTACAATGTCTGTTTAGAATAAATTTCTTTTAGATAAAAATTAATCTACTTTGTAGGAAATTCAACCGCTTTGTTAAAAAGTCATTTTTTTGTTGTGAATTCATTTTCGTTAAAAATTCATCTCCTTTTTTGAAAATTTAACTATTTTGTTGAAAAATCGTTGTTTTTAGGTTGCAAATTTTTTATTAACTCAAAATTGGACTACTCCAGTTGAAGATTTATTATTTTAGTTGTAATGTCATTAATTTGGTTGACAATTTAACTAGTTCCTTAAAATTTGTTTTTCGGTTGAAAATTAATTTTTCAATAGAAAATTTAAGTATTCCATGATTGGTGGGAAATTGATCTTTTTTAGTGGAAAATTCAACTTTACGGTTGAAATTGATCTTTTTCAGTTGAAAATGATTCAGCGACACTGAGAAAAAAGATTACTTGATTCAAAGAAATGTAGTACTGAATACGTCCAATCAAATATTTTGTTGATCTGAAGAAATTTTTTTTATAACAAAAGTGAGTTTTTTGTTCGAAAAGCATCATTCCTTGAAGTAAGAAAAATTTTCTCCGATCAAAGAAATATTTGATTGGACGTATGCAGTACTACATTTCTTTGAATCAAGTAATCTTTTTTCTCAGTGTACATACTTGTTGAAAAACTCATGTATTTTGTTGAAAATTCGTCTTTTTCGCTAGAAAAAGAATCTTCTTCGTTGAAGATTTAACTACTTGGTTAAAAGTATATGTTGTTGAATATTCATGAATTTTGGTGAAAATTAATCCTTATTGGTTGAAAATTTGCGTGAGTCTAGTTTAGGTGTAGTAATCCGCCGTAATTTTATGTAATCCAGAGTAATCCTATGCAACCTGGAGTAATCTTAGGTAATCCAGAGTAATTACGTATATAGAGGTAATCCAGCGTAATCCGTTATAATCCGGAGTAATTTACCTCCTCTGAAGCCCATTTTTGGGAGTTGTTTGTTGTTTTCCCCTCGAATTGTGATCTCCAATCTCTTCTTCAAGTGCTAAAAGATTCCGGTCGCAAATTACTTATTCCAGAGTATGCGAGAACTCAAAGTAAATTTTCAGATCTCGATAAGATATTTTTCTTTTTCAGGGAATCTCGTTTCGAAACTAAAATGCCAATTATTCTGTGAGATGTCAGAATGAGGTTTTACGCCCATTTACATGGGATGCGTGCACGAAAATGGTATCGTGACGAAAGACTGGAAGTGCACGAATTCACGTTGAATATCGAATTTCGACCACTGCATTTTCTGCTCGTAGCATGCACTCTGCTTATGTAGGCATACCTGCGTCCGTATCCTGGACACGTGTGTTTAAGTGGGTCATGGACCCGAGAGCTCCTTGCTCTGGCCATCAGTTTCCAGTTTCAAAAGGGCCTCTGCTAGCTTGTTAGATGCCAGCAGATTAAAACTACTCGATTTTGAATGATAGATCAATGTTTTCAAAACACAGGTCCCATAGATTCGATGTTCCTCTGGACATATTCATTTAGATCTTTCATGTAGCATGTTCTAGTTTGGTACTTTGTATATTACATGGGCCATTAGTATATTACAACAGAAGAGCCTACAGGGAAAAAAATTTCTTGAGACCTACGATCATATCTAGAATATATTAGGTTCAAGGATTTGGCTCAGATTAGGTGAAACGTTTAGTTAGTTTAACACTACACTGTTAGAAAAATCTCTACTAAATTTAGTATACATGTAATGGAAGCAAAAATGCACAACATGAAATCAAATTTAGCATACCAGCGTACAGTGAATTCAGTATATTTATACTGAATTTAGTACACGCGTATACTAAATTTCATATACGTATATACTAAATTCAGTATGAATATACTAAATTTACTGTACGCTGGTATACTAAATTTAATTTCATGTTATGCATTCTTGCTTCCATTACATGTATACTAAATTTAGTAGAGATTTTTCTAACAGTGTAGAACGACAAAATGGGTATTATTGATGACTTCTTCTCATTTTTGCTATTCCTGAACTATTTGACACAGATCGAATCGTTTTCGTGAACTTTAGTCATTTCATGTGAGAAATGTATACCGCTTTGGTTTCATCTCATAGTGGCTGATATTATTGCCAAAATATATCATGTGCACATTGAACGACCACGTAGGTCATTTTGACCCATGCATATATGTTTTTTCACCTTCATGCAAAGTAAACCATATATACACTCAAATATTCGCCAGATAGGATGTCATACAGAATCAGGAGGTATTCTATGACTGTCCTACCCTTATTTTGTTTGAGGATCATTGAATAAGTAATTAGTTTGAATTTGAGGAACTCAAGTACCTCTTTACTTTTTTCCTGTTTCGCTCAGAGTTGCGAATCAAAAAGTTTAGTAAATGAATTAAGCACTTTCGTCCAATCGCGCCACAAGAGCTCAAAGAAAAGTTTCTGACAAATTTTGTTTAGCTTCGGAGATTTGGAATAAAATAGAGAACTCTGGTGAATCACAGTAAAAACTAGGCATTCATTTTTATCTGGGATTCTTTTTGGGGCGTTTTTTAATTAAATATATGTTCAGAAGACCCTAATGCCAATACAAAAATTCTTCATCACAATTTAAATATTTGGGTCAATTAAATCCGACATTTTTCAAGAAACAGTAAAAATGTCACAGAACAAAGTTCTAATATGATCTCACAAATAGTCTATTTTCGTAACAGTTTATAGAATTGGTTACTTTTCATGAAAGTCATAACAAGGGGCTTTTCGAGTCTTGGAATACAAATTAGGAGTCAAAATTAAGAAATTCGAAAATTTGAATTAGAATTTGGAAAATTGGACTATATCGGTAGATTTTCATGAAAATCAAAAAGGACGGGGCTTTCGAGTCACAAAATACGAATTTGGGTTCGCAATTAAAAAAGCGACTTAAATTTGGTAAATTAGTGAATTTTTATTAAAGTCAGTGAGAGAAGGTTTTCTAAGTCACAGCATACAAATTTTGGACAAAAATTCCAAAATTCCAAAAGTGGACTTAAATCTAGGAAATATGATTAAACTGGTAGATTTCCATGAAAGTCGAGTACGAGGAGGTTTATCAAGTCATAGAACACAGAATGTTAACTTAAAATTTTGAAAATGATATTAACTTGGCAGATTTTATGAATTCTAAAACAAAGGAGTTTTTCGAGTCTCAAAATACGAATGTTTACCCCCCAAAAAAACCCCTCGTATTGACTTTCACAGAAATATACCAGATTAATAACATTTTCAAACTTGATGTCAGCTTTTTGAATCTTGGGTTGCAAATTCCTCTTCTGTGACTCAAAAAATGTTCTCTTACAGACTTTGATGAAAATTTACCAATTAAATAAAATTTTCGAAATTTATTTAAACTTTTTCAATTCTAACCTCAAATTCGTATTCTGTTACTCAGAACCCCACCTTTTACTGACTTTCATGGAAATTTACCAATGAAATAGAATTTCCAAAACTTAGGTTGCTATTTTAAATTCTTGAATTTTAAACCAAAATTCATATTATGAGACTCGAAAATCCCCTCCATTCCTATTTTCATGAAAATCTATCAATTTAATAACATTTTAACAATTAGAAGTCAAATTATTTTGGAATTTTGACCCAAAATTCCTTTTCGAAACCCCCCGTACTGACCATCATAGAAATCAAATAATGTAATTAAATTAAAAAATTTTTAAGTTAATTTCTTGAATTTTTAAATTTTGAACCCAAATTTATTTTCTGTGACACGAAACCCCCCTCGTATTGACTTTAATGGAAACCTAACAATTTAACTACATTTTCAAAATTTCAGTCAAATTTTTTAAATTTTTGAATGTGAACTCCAAATTCATTTTCTGTGCTCCGAAAACTCCCCTTGTGCTAAGTTTCATGGAAACCCAGCAATTTAATAAAATTTTTAAAATTTAATTCGTTTTTTTGAATTGTTGAATTTTTACCCGAAATTCTTGTTATGTGCCACGAAAACTCCTCGTAATGAATCTCATGGATATCTACCAAATTAATAAAATTGTCTAAATTTCAGTAAAATTTTTAAATGTTGACCCCAGATTTGTGTTGTGCGTCCAGAAAATCGCCTCGTACTAACTTTCATTGGAAATCTACCAAATGTATGAGATTTTCAAAATTTTGGTCAAGTCTAAATGCTGCCCCTATAGCACTTGCTATCGGCGTCGTAATACAGCGTCTTTGAATTTTATGTTTTAAGAATCAATTTAAATAACTTCAAGAGAAAAAATTAATATCTTGAGCTAATTTTTTTTAGTATATTTTCCATCATTTAAGTGTGTCAAAAATGTTGGATTCCGTCGTCTTGAAGCAAATCCTAACGAAGGACTCAACATATTCAGGAGTTTATATTTAGGTGAATTTGATGTTTTAAATTATTCCGACTGCTCAAAATTTTTTATATTGGACTTGAAAGTTATATAAACGAGTTGATTTGAGGAACATGCAAATTTGCTGGACAAGTTAATATAGATTGAAAAATTAACTTGTGAGATTTTGAATGCATGGAAATATTGCTTAAAAATTATACAAACCAGTTGATTTGAGGATTATACCATTTTTAAACGTGTCATGATTATATTTTGGACATAATCCTAATTCAAAATTTCTTTTTCAAAGTTAGTCCTTAATAGGATCTTAGAAACCGATGTAGCATCAAGTTGACATGGACAGAAAATTTCAGTACTGACAAGGGGGGTTAGGTTGGTGTCCGACGCCGATTTTTTTGTAACTTTGCAGGTGAAAAGAGGATTCCATGCTATACAAAAAATTATTTTTTGGGCAATCGTTCATATTTAGGGGTGGAAATCACCCCTTCTATATGTTTCATACTTTTACTGTTTTAACAGGTATCATTGTTTTTTCTTTCTTGTTTTGCACAAAATTGTTCTAATTGATTCTATATTATAATATTATCTTGAGTTTTAAAAATACTTACCACCTAGAGTATGATAATTCAAAAAATCTACCCCTATAGGATGCTTCGCCATATGACACATAGTTTAAGATTTTGGACTTTGTTGCTGCAAACATCTAGTTTTGATAATTAATTCTATTAAGAATTATCAGTCTTATTCGGAATAACCCCTAAATTATGTGCCATCCACCCCTTTAGTATTATCAATAAATAAAAAATTTAGTTATTAATATGACATTTTTGTAAGTAATGAATTAAAATATTTAGTTTGGGCAATCAATAATAATATAACTAATTATTTGTTAACGATGGCACATGTTCTTATATTAATAAACCCTTGTTATGTGAAAACTAACCCTCAAAAACTTTTTATGTTTTGTTTAGCAGGCGATTTTAATGACAATACATATATAACAGAACTGTTTAAAGAATTTTTATTTAGGTTCAAGCACGTACATATTTCCATTGAAAATTGTACACACATACACGTACCCTTTTGCATATCGTCCCTCTAACCCTTATTGCTCAAGGCTTTCGACTTACAATATATCTTTTACGAAATAAAAAATAAATGTGTGATATGATGAGTGTGTGTTAATTTGACCATTTGCAAAATTGCGCATACAATTCGAATCTAATTCTAATTTTAATCTAAAATTGTTTTAAATAACGAAAGATTAGTTAAAAAGAAACAATATCATTCGATTTTTAAGGCACGAAGTTTTCACAGTAATGATATTCTTCGAAGAAGTGTTTTAGGCACAACCTCTTCTTGCACCATGCGCATGTTATTACTGCAACATCACCGCAAATATCACAAAAAGGTTCAATATCTTCCTTGAAACAAAAGTCTACAGGGTTATCAAAATGTAGAGGTCTATTTTCTATATATCCGCTTTTATACCAAGAATATTTGAATACGTCAATAAATCTAGGTGAAGACAATTGATTATGTGTGAGGGACTGTAATTTTATAATGTTATTTCTAATATGCAAGTTAATATCAGACCTCAAAAGAATAGAAGTGTCAGAGATTTTTCGTACGAAATTCTTCCAGATCCTAAACTTAAACACATCCAAGGGCTGAATTTTCCCAGTTGTGCCTTTTGGAATAATCTTCAGTAAAAGGGTTTTACCTTCCGGTATAGCAGTTTGCACGGTTTGTTCACACTGGCCACTCCATGAATCTAACAATAACACAGAATTTTCTCCTACGTTAGGGAAAAATACATCTTGAAGCCACATTTGCAGTAATTCTGAAGAAAGTTTACCGGATTTAGAGGCTTGCAAATAAATATTGTTTGCCTGAAAAAGCCCTTGGCTTACTCTTGGTCCAAATTCTCCGGATGGTTCCTTTAAAACTAGAAAAAGGGGTGAAAGTAATCTTCCATCGGCAGATATGGTTGGCTGAATTGTATAGCTATGCGTGGTGGAGGAAACCGATTGAACAACATTTTCCACAGTTTTTGTTCCTTTAAAGCTCAAAGTTCTTCCACTGTGTAATTCTAAATTAAAGCCACTTTGATCGGAATTGAAAATGTTGCTTTCCCCATACCTCAGAATTTCTGATTTTACATTGTTTTTAAAAACATCACATTCTTGTTCTGTATCTCTAGTGTCATGTAAAGATGATATAGATATAAATTTTATGATTTTTCGCGAAACAACGTTATGTATTTTCTTGAATTTCCATACCCACCAACGTGATGCTTTAAACCATGGCATGTCCAATTCATGCTTCTTTTGTAAAGCCCATCTTCGAAGATGGATATCGTGAACTGTCATCTTTGAATCAATAGCCTCCTTCAAATTGTCGAAAGTGTATTTTGCAACGTTGTATAGCTTACCTTCTCGGTCACCACCACTGTTGACTTGTTCTTGCCATCTTCATAATTGTCGCTCTGAACGAAGCTTCTTGAATCTTTGATGAACGGTTGTAAAAGATAACCGTTTTTTCTTTCCAGAATTCCAAAAGTCAACAGCTTCTTTTTTATAGTCGAAATTAACTAGATTTAGTTGTTGACAGATGATTATCATTTCGAGCCTATTTCAATCCACAAATCGACCTTATATGATTAGATTGGCGGATCAAACTGAACACAGTAAAAAAAAATGTTCAAAATGATACCGAAATCAAGATCATTTTGATCGGCCGGAATGAATGATCGACTTTTGAGATCATAATGATCTGATGCGGGATCAGGTATCAAAGCAAGCCAAGATGGCTGACGTTCTTAGAGTACTTTAGCTCATATGCGAGCTTTTTATGGTTTCTGATCGTGCAGTGTACTTGAAAAGTTAAAAAATTAACGAATTCTGATATTAGAAAACATCATCTGTTAAGTGTAGTTATCACTTGCGTGTGGTTAGATAACATTTTTAGGTTATGTCGTTATGACATCGGCGCCAAAAATTGGCGGCCATTTTATTTAGTCTGACAAATGACCCAAAAAAGATGATCAAGATGATCCGAATAGACAGATCATTATGATCTCGACAGTCAAATGATCGTTGGTGTAAAATGCTATGCAACAAAATTGATCCTTTTTTTTTACTGTGAAGTGCAATTGTTTTGTTTGTTGAACTGTTTTAATACCGAATTAAGTTCTAAATCGAATCCTAGTTTTTACAGTGATGCTTCAAGCCTTCTCAGCATATTATGACCGCAGATGAACAGCTGTATGCCTGCAAATGCTGTTGCCCATTCCTTCAATTTATGCCTAATAAGCCCGACAAATATGGCATCATTTACTGGCTTCTGTCTGATGACAAGTACCGCTGCACCTTGAACGGGTTCACTTACATTGGAAAAGATAATATCGCTTTTTCTTTTGGAAGATATAATATCATGAACTTTTCACATAATGAAAAAATGAACCGACGTCAGTTAGAATTAATCACATATCGTTAAGACCATGACAACAACGACGATCCCATATGGGTCATTTTGACCCACATGGTCGTTCAGGTATGGTCAATTTTTGTCGTTCTAGTGTTAAGTAAAAAGTTTAGTTACTTCAAATAAACTCTTCTTGTAGATCAATAATTTTGACCAAGTTGCGACGTTCGAGAATTTATTATTTTTGTCTGATTGTGTGTATTTTTATTATCTCTAAATAAGGGAAACATTTAGTTGGATATTTACTTTGGCTGATCCAGGGATCTTTCTAAATTCCTTCGTACATTTCCAGCTATACGTTGAGCTGTTATAAGGAATAACTAATGTTCCACAGCTTAACTTTTTTTCCGTGTTTTACATGGTCCATTAATATTTTACAACAGAAGAACCTTTATGTAAGCTATTCTGTTCTTTTCCAACGGGAACGTCCACATATTGCGTGACGCTATTTTCACTCATTTTTGACTGACCCATCCCTATTGCGACAATTTGTGACATTTCGGTGGGGGGGGCGCCCCCCCCCCCATAAATTTCATGTGAAACTGAAGCGTAACCTCCAATCTATTCTTAAATACGAAATATAAATGATATTTTATATAAACGTCAATTGAACAATGAATAATGAGCTAATGTGACTGTTTGATGAATAATGAGCTGTTGTAATTAGTATGAGAATACTTTTAATTAAATTCTGTAACATTTTTTTTTGAGAACATTGATATAATTTAAATATTAAGTTAGGCGGCAGATTAATTTAACAAATTAGAGGCCATCCATAACCTACGTTACCAATTTTAGGAAGGGGGGGGGGGTAGTACGTTTCCTGATGATAAATTTTAAGAAAGTTTGCGAATTTTGCGAAAGATTTTTCCCCTTTTTTCAAGATTTCTTATTTTTTCCGTGTTTTCAAGAAACTTTCCCTTTTTCTAATTTTTTTCCTTAAATGTAAAATGAATTAATAGAAACCAATCAGAAAATCCAACTATCCTTATGGTTAAAAGTCAAGTTTTTTCCGTTCAAAACTCCACCATTATATCTCTGGTTCATAATTAATCTTATTTGGTTAAAAGCTCCACTTCTTAGTTTTTTTTTTAAATGCAACTATTTTGTTGGAAAGTCATCTTTTTTGGTCAAAAATTCAACTAGTTGGTTAAAAGTTGAACTACTTTGTTAAAAATTCACTTTTTTGTTAAAGATTCATCTTTTTGGTTGAAAATTGAAATATTCTGTTGAAAATAATTCATTGTTGGTTGAAAACTAATTTTTTTAACCGAAACTTTGAATAGTCTATTTTTGTTCAAAAATTCATCTTTTCAGTTTAAAGTTTTTTTTCCGGTTGAAAATTGATCTTTTTTATTCGTAAATGCAAGTACTTGGTTGAAAATTTATATATTTTATTGGCAAGTGATTTTTTTTTTCAACAAAGTTTATTCCTCTTGGTTAAAAAATCATCTTTTAGGTTCAAAATTCAACTTTTTGGTCGACATTGATTTGGAACTATTTTGCTAAAAATTCGTTCCTTATTTTTAATTGAAAACTCATCGTCTTCACTGATAATGTAACTATTACATTTTTGGTTGAAAATTGATTTTTTCTGGTAAAAAACTCATGTATTTTGTTGAAAATTTGTCTTGTTTGGTAGAAAATTAATCTTGTTGGTTAAAAATTCATACTTTCTGGTTAAAAATGTTAACTGCTTGGTTGAAAATTAAACTGTTTTGGTTGACTTCAACTTTTTTTTATTTAAAATTGAAATCTTTTTTTCTAGAAATATTAACTATTACATTTTTTTTATGAAATAATTTTTTTGTTTAAAAAATCAATACTTGGTTATTTCTTTCTTATTTTAATTACTTGGTTTAAAGTTGAACTACATTTTAAACAAAAATTCTTCGTTTAAAAGTTTAAAAAGTTGAATATTCATCATTTCAGTTGAAAATTCAACTATGTGTTCGTAAATTAACTTTTTAAAACTATTTGATTGAAATTTCACATTTTTGTATAAAATTCACATTTTCAGTGGAAAATTAAACTTCTTTGGTATAAAATTAAGCTTTTTGGTTGAAAATTAAACTATTAATTTGAAAATTGAACTATTCGGTTAAAAAATTATTTTTTCCTTGAGCAGTTAAAAAATAAAATATTTGGTACAAAATTCATGTATTTTATTTAAAATTTGTCTATTTCGGTACAATATTAATCTGGTTTGTTTAAAATTCGTCATTTTGGTTGAGGATTCAACTATTTTGTTAAAATGCGTATTTTAATTGATTTCAAGTGATTTAAATTTCGTTTTTCTTTGTTAAAAATTAATTTTTTTGACTGAATATTCGATGATTCCATTTTTGGTTGAAGATTCAACTTTTTCTATTGAAAATTCAACTATTTCTTTAAAAAATCATATTTAAAAATTGAAAATTAACTTTCTTGTTAAAAATTCTTCTTTTCTGTTTAAATGTTAACTGTTTTCTAAAACATTTTACTTTTAATTTTAAACACTAAACTACTTTGATGAAAATTCGTTTATTTGAGTAGAAAATTAATCTTGTTTGTTGAAAAATCATCTATTTGGTTAAGGATTCAACTAGTTTGTTCAAAATCGTCTTTTTTCGTTGAAATCAACTGGTTGATAATTCCTTTTTTTGTTGAAAATTATATTTTTAACTGCAATCTCAATTTTTCCATTTTGGGCCCAAACATTTTTTTTTAGTTCAAGATTTAAGTACTTGGTTGGAAATGCATTTATTCTGCTGAAAATTGTTTTCATTGAAAATTACTTTTCTTGGTTGAAAATTCATCTTAGAAGGTTACGAATTCAGCTGTTTGATAAAAAATTCAACTGTTTTCTTGAAAGCTTAATTATTTTCTTGAAAATTCAACTATTTTTTTAAAGTCATATTTGTTGGTCGAAAATTAAATTCTTTTGTTGAAAATTCGTCCTTTTAGATTAAAAATTCATTTTTTATAGTAGAAGAGTCATTTTTCTCAGTTGAAAATTTATCTTTCTTGGCTGAAAATGAACTTGTGGTGGTTTTTCAAAAATAATAAATCAGGCTTGACAAAGATTGAATGAATCTAAAGAAAATGTCCGGTTGCTTTGACTGTTGTCAATTTTTAGGGTTTCCTAGCCCTGTGCCCCCAGCAGTGGTTGCTAAAAAAATGGTTATTGACTCTTTTGTTATTGGTGTTGTTATTGTCATGGGTTGTTATTTGCCGTTGATAGGGGTTGTTTCTGGACAGTTTTCTACCTTGCTAAGGATTGTTATTGGCTATTGCTACGATTTCTTGTTATTGACCCAAGCTAGGGTATTATGGGACGTTTCTGAAAGGTTGCTGGGTGTTGTTATTGGCCATTGACAAGGGTAATTATTGACCGTTGCTATAGGTTGTTATTAACCGTTGATAAGGCCACTGTCGAGGCTATTATTAGCCGCTGGTTATAGGGGTTGGCGATTTGCAGCGATTTTTAAAGAACTTTGCTAGCTTTGCTAAGTATTTTTATTGACATTTGCTATGGGTTGTTATTGACACACGTTATTAACGATCCTAGAATTGTTATTGATCATTGTAGTTGGGGGTTGTCATTATCCACTTGCAGAGCCTGTTATCGAGATTAACGAGGTTGCTAAGCACTGTTTTCTTGCCGCTACTGAGGGTGATCATTGACCCTTTCCAGGTGTTGCTATCCACCTTTGCTAGGTTGCTAAGGATTGTTAATGACTATCACTATTGGTTGTCTTTGGACTTTGACCAGTGCAATGGATTTTAAATCATCGTTTCTAGAGATTGTTATTGACTGTTGGTAGGATCGGTTTATTAAAGTTGCTAGGGGTGTAATTGATCATTGTTGAGGATCGTTATTGACTACTGTCAAGAGTTGTTCCTGACTTTTCTAAGTATTCTTATTAGCCATTGTTAAGGATTGTTATTGACCGTTTCTGTGAGTTGTTACTGACCGCTGCTAAGGGTTATCATCGAGATTTGCTTGGCTGCTAAGGA
The DNA here is from genome assembly GCA_932195095.1 of Andricus curvator. Classification (NCBI taxonomy): domain Eukaryota; kingdom Metazoa; phylum Arthropoda; class Insecta; order Hymenoptera; family Cynipidae; genus Andricus; species Andricus curvator. Next base: position 242,024 of record CAKNYM010050434.1, read on the forward strand.
TTGCTAATGACTGTTCCTATGGATTGTCTTCGAACTTTGACATTTGGTATCGATTTTTATTGATCGTTTCTAGCATATGTTATTGACCGTTATTCAGGTCGGTGTATAACGGTTGATAGGAGTGTTATTAGCCAATTGTAAGGATCGAATTGATCCTTGTAAGGGTTTTCACGGACTTTGCTAAGTGGTGTTTTTGGACGTTATCAGGGATTGTTATTGACCATTTTTTCTGATCGTCATCGACCTTTGCTTGCTTGCTGAGGATTAATAATGTTTGCTTCTATGAATTGTCTTTGGATTTTGACATTTGGTAAAGATTTTTATTTATCCTTTCCAGCGGTTGTTATTGACCACTACTAGGGTCGATGTATGGCGGTTCCTAGGGATGTTATTAGCCATTAATGAGGATCATTATTAAACCTTGTTAAAGTTTGTAAAAGACTGTGCTAAACGTTATTATCAAGTGTTGTTGGAGTTTGTTGTTGACCGTTGCTTTGGGTTGTTGCTGACCGCAGCTAAGTGCTATCATTGACCTCTTCCAGGTCGTGTCATCGACCTTTGCTAACATTGTTCAGATTTGCTAATGGCTGTTCCTATCCCACGAAACCCTTTTCTTAAATGTAGAAGGCCATTATTTCAGAGGGAATGAAATGCCCTTAAGAAAGTAAGAATTTGGAGTAGGCATTTGAACAATGTGGATATTTCTCTTTATAATTAATTAGCCTGAAAGCATTCGACTTTCTTGTCTCTCCTAAATTTCTTACAAGTTGTAGCTGGTTACATGTAGAAAATGTTACATTCAGAAAATGATCGGAACGAGGCTAATGAGGCTGCTACAAGCGTACACGTAAGTCCCCAGAGAAGCTACATTGTCGTTCGATTGCCGGACGACTAAAAAAGAGGTATGTTTCGAATGCAGCAGATACGAGTAACAGAAGCAACTTTCTCGATCCACTTGAGAAGTATAATGAGTAACAATTTATTCGTGTCGCGCGTGAGTATGTCCATCCAATTATCTTCGAAATGCGTTGCAAAGTAGCTTCAAGAGTTTCGGGTGTATCGCGTGATTCATACTCCTTCCTTTTTGTGGTGAAACACTGCACTTTCGTCTCCACCGTTTTTAATTCTTCAACTGTGAGGCACAATTAAAGTCGCCAAAACGAGAAGAGAATGGTCGCGGTGCTTCTTTATAGTGTGTAAAACTAGAGAAAAAGTTAATTGTAATGGTCATGATTGGCACGCTGGGAAGATAAAAACAAAATGTAATTTTGGAAGTATGTGAATCTTTCTTCTAAAGATCATCAATATACATGTTACATCTCTTATTTCTTAATCCTTTAGGTAAAACCTAACAGCAATTCACAGCGGTGTAGCAAAAAAGTTTTTGAAAAATACATAAAATGATAAGGGGCCGTTCGAAAAATACGCTAATGACGTTAGTTATACTAATGTTAAAGTTACATACATTTACTATATAGAAAGCTTCACTTGAGGGGAGGGGGCAAAATTTTCTGATAAAAAAGTTGAGTATTTTTTGAATGGTCCCTAACAGGGTTCGGACTCACGACACTATTGACACCATTTGACATTTTTTTTAGGCTGATGCCACTTTTTCTTCACTTTTCCCTTAAGAATTTTTCTATTTTTCGGATTTTAAAATATTTTATAGGGTTTTGAAGCTTTTAGAGTATTTTAAAAGATTTCAATGGATTTTAGAAAATTTAGAAAATTTCAAGGGCTTTGAAAAGATTTCATCTGATTTCATACGATTTCAAAGTTTTCAAACTTTTTGTTGAAATTCTAAAGTGAGAAATACGAAAACAGAAAAAACAAAGTGTAATCTTTAACTTCTTTTTTTTCAAAACAAAAAATTTAATTTGAAGCACATAAAAAAAATTGAATAAATAAATAAATTGAAACACTAAAAATTGTTAAATAACTTGAATAATTAAATAAATTGGAACACTAAAAATTGTTTAGTTTCGAATTTCAACCGTTGAAATTGTTGTACAATTCAAAAGGAATCCTATATTATTGATTTATTTATATCAATGATTTTATAATGATGATGATGATTTTATATCAATGATTTTAAAAAGGTGTCCAGGATATCAATGATATTCAAATTATTTCGAAGGAATTCCAGCAGATTTCTAGAGAACTTTCTGGAATTAATTAAATAAAATGAAATTACAAGGGACTTCTAAAGATTTCTTGTTGTAAAATTAACTTTGTCGTTAAAAAATTCAACTTTTTGGTTCAAAATTAATTTGTTTGTTAAAAATTTATATTTTTGGCTTGAAAATTGAAGGATTTTGGTAGAAAATTCAACTATTTGGTTAAAAATGAACTTTTATTGAAGGTTCATATTTGTTGGTAGAAAATTCAACTGTTTGGTTAAAAAATAACATTTTTGTTGAAAATCCATATTTTCGGATGGAAAATTAAATTCTTATGTAGAAAATCCTTTTTTTCATTTAAAAATTCAACTATTTTGATTCAAAAATTGTCTTTTTGTATGCAAGTTCAACTATTTGGGTGAAAATTAAGTTTTTAGATGAAAATTTAATTTTTTTTAGAAATTTCGTCTTTTTGGTTGAAAATTAACTTTTTGTTGAAAGTTCATGTTTTTGGGTTGAAAATTTAATCGCATTGTAATTTTTTGTTTAATTCATCTATTGCCTTGGGCTAAACATTTAATTATTTTGTTGAATATTCGTGTTTTTTTGTTGTTGCAAAATTAAACCCATTTTGTTGAAAATTCATATTTCTGGTCGGAAATTCAACTATTTGGTCGAAAAATAACTTTTTCGTTGAAAATTCATATTTTTTGGTGGAAAATTCAACTATTTGGTTAAAAAATAACTTTTTTTGTTGAAAATCGATATTCTCGGGTTGTAAATTCAATTCTTTTGAAGTGAATTCCTTTTTTTTGTTTGTTAAAAATTCAACTATTTTGATTGACAAATCGTCTTTTTGGATTGCCAGTTCAACTATTTGGTTGCAAATTAAGTTTTTAGTTGAAAATTTAATTTTTTTTTCAGAAATATTGTCTTCTTGGTTGAAAATTAACTCTTTTGTTAAAAGTCCATACTTTCCAGTTGAAAATGTAATTTGTTTTTAGAAACAAATATTTCTGACTTAAAAATTCAAGTATTTTGATACAAAATTCAACTATTTGGTTCAAAATGAACTTTTTATTGAAAATTTATATATTTTTTTGGTGTAAAATTCAACTATTTGGTTGAAATTTTTTTTTTGTCGGAAATTCAACTTAAAAAAAAAACTTTTTTGTTGAAAATTCATAATTTCGGTTGCAAAATTCAACTTATTTTTAGAAACTCCGTCGTTTTAGTTGAAAATTAACTTTTTTGTTAAAAGTCCATATTTTCCAGTTGAAAATTTAATTTGTGTTTAGTAACAAATATTTTGACTTAAAAAATCAAGTGTTTTGGTACAAAATTCAACAGTTTGGTTCAAAATGAACTTTTTATTGAAAATTTATATTTTTTGGTGGAAAATTCAACTATTTGGTTGAAAAAAAAAACTTTTTTGTTGAAAATTCATATTTTCGGGTGGAAAATTCTATTTATTTGTAGAAAATTCTTTTTTTGGGTCAAAAATTTTACTACTTTGAATGAAAATTCGTCTTTTTGGATTGGAAATTCAACTATTCAATTTAAATTTAAATGTTTAATTGAAAATTTAACTATTTTTCTCATAAATTTCTTCTTTTTGTTGAAAATGAAATTTTTGTGGAATGTTCATATTTTTGGGTTGAAAATTCAATTGCATGGTAAAAAGTTCTAATTTTTTTGAAAATCCAGCTTTTTTGATTGACGATTAAACTACATAGTTAAAAATTTTGTTGTTGTTGAAGATTCATAATTTCAGTTTGAAATTCATAATAATAAGATAATTCATTCTCTATTTTTGCACAATCTTTTTAAATTCAAAGTTTATTTACAGTGTTCAACGAATACTTAAAAAATCCATAATAATTATATCCTCTATATTCCTAAACAAATAAAGTTATTATTTCAGTCATTCAGTCATTCAGTCTGTGATACTGTTTTTTTAATAATCTTTAAAAATTTGATGGGAATTTTTTAATTAATTTTTTCTGAAAAAAGATCTCCTTTTGCTCCGCTGGGAGTCGATCCACAGAACTTCTGATCTCCGATCAGGTGCTTTCCCATTAAGCTACTAGAGAGATCGAGAGAAGAAACCTTCTTCAGAAATACACGCATTATTATGCTAGATGGTACAAATCAAATTTTCCAAGGAATCTGTATTATCATTAGAAAAAAACAGAATTTTTTAACGTCTTTTTCAGATTAGATGCAGCTATGGATTAAAAATTATTTTAATTAATTTTTTCTCACAAAAATCTTCTCCTTTCGCTGCGCTGGGAGTCGAACCACAGAACTTCTGAAAAATTTGATTTGTACCACGTAGCATAATAAAGCGTGTATTTCTGAAGAAGGATTCTTCTCTCGGCCTCTCCAGTAGCTTAATGGGGAAGCACCTGACCGGAAATCAGAACTTCTGTGGTTCGACTCCCAGCGGAGCGAAAGGAGATCTTTTTTCAGAAAAAATTAATTAAAATAATTTTTAATTCATAGCTCCATCTTATGATATTATCTAATGATAACACAGATTCCTTGGGAGTTTTTTAATGCTTTTTTTGAAATTCGATACGATTTTTTTCAAGCCTTCTAGTCGATCCGAGCCCTGGATATGAAAATCCAGTTCTAGTTAGAAGAAATGAATTAAAACAACTATATGCAGAAAAAGAAAAACTATTTTTAAAAGCAAGACAAAAAAAAATAAAAAGTCTGGTTGCGAACGGTATAAACAAGTTTTTTTTTAAGTATCGGGGTAATAAAGAACTTAAAGAACCTGGCAATGCTTCATTTCGCGCTTTGCAAGGCAAGGCAAGGAAGGCGCGGGCGCTCTGAAGCCGGAACACGAACGGCCTTGTCGAGGAGAGTTGACCAGCCTACCACGCCTTCCTCTGGCATTCTCTCCCATAGACGCACTCACCGTAAGCACGTAACTCCCGCAAGTGAATACGCATTTATACACACCAGCAAAACAAACGCCAGGCGCTCGCTCGCTCGCGCACGTGACCAGGTAATGGATTTAGAAATTGGAAAGCACACTTTGATTATTTCCTTAGTTTTTTTTTGGAATCTGCTCACAATTTTACGGTGGGATCCCACAAAAAAATTGGGGGTTCACTAAAGTCGCGGCTTTAATAAAAGTTGGCAGCCTTTAGAACTTGAGTTTCAATAGAAACCCTTGGAGACCCAAAGGGTTCCTTTGGAAACCTTTAACAGAACAACATTAAGTCACATTCACAAACAATCCGCTTTCAAAGTGGGTTTGGTAAGTAAGGGATCGACGAGGGTGCCACAACTATTATTTTCATAGCATTTTTTTTTGGAATCTGTTCACAATTTTACGATTGGATACCACAGGAAAAAACTAGGGGTTCACTAAAGTTCCGGCTTAAATAAAAGTTGGTAGCCTTTAGAACTTGAGCTTCAATAGAAAGCCCTAGAGACCCAAAAGGGTTCCTTTAGAAACCTTGGAACAGAACAACATGAAGGCACATTCACAAACAAAATGCTTGCAAAGTGGGTTTGGTAAGTAAAGGGATTGACAAGGGTTCCACAACTCGACCGTTGGAGTGTTCTCTGACTTCAAGTGATTTCAGTGACTTCATGTGAATACAAGTAACTTCACGCCAGTGACTTCAGCGGAGGTGTACACCTGACTTCACGAGTTGTTAACCGCTCGGGGATCGATTTACAGTTATCAACCGATGACTTAAGACGAAAAGATTCTTGCATATGAATACGCCTTTATGTTTATAATAGAAACCTTTAGAGATCCAAAAGGGTTCCTTTAGAAACCCTGAACAAAACAACATTAAGGCACATTCACAAACAAACCGCTTGCAAAGTGGATTCAGTAAGTGTAAGGGATCGACGAGGGCTCCATAACTAGTCCGCGTTGGAGTGTACACTGACTTAATGTGATTTCAGTAACTTCATGTGAATTCAAGTGACTTCACGCCAGTGACTTCAGCTAAGGTGTCCACCTAACTTCACGATTTGTTAACTCCTCGGGGATCGATTTACAGTTATCAACCGATGACTTAAGTCGAAAAGATTCTTGCATATGAATACGCCTTTATGTTTATAATAGAAACCTCTAGAGACCCAAAAGGGTTCCTTTAGAAATCTTGAACAGAACAAAATTAAGGGGCATTCACAAACAAACCGCTTGCAAAGTGGACGTGGTAAGTTAGGGATCGATTTACAGTTATCCACCTATGACTTAAGACGAAAAGTTTCTTGCATATGAATACGCCTTTATGTTTACAAGGTTGCTACATAACCTGCAAATGATAATTATCAAGTCATTATATCTATACTTATTGCGACAATATTTTATACTTTAATTCTCGTCATTAAATTATGTCCATCAGAGTTCGATTAAATATGTGGTTTAACATAAAAGTTGTGTTATTACCCTGGCTAAAGTATCGGATAGGAATTCCTTCCGAACTAATCCGAATCATTCCGGAATCTGTATCCGAACCAATTCGAACCGATCCGAAAAAAGTTCTAAATTTCGTTCGACCCAAATCGTTTAAAAATTAATCCGACTCAATCCGGTTCAATCCGAACTCCAAAACGAACCAATCCGAACCAAAGTTTCAATCCAAATCAATTCGAACTCGGAGTGATATACACTGAATTTTCAATCCGAATGAATCCGAGTTCGGATTGAATTGGATTCATTTGGATTGAAAATCGTTTTAGGTCAAATCGAGTTCGTATTCATTCGGATTGAAAATTTGGTTTTTATTTATTCAAATTGGAAGTTCAGATTGAAGATTGAGTCGGATTATGTTTTGACCGATTTGGATCGAACAAAATTTAGAATTTTTTTCGGATTGGTTCGAATTACTTCAGATTGGTTGGGATACAGCTTCCGGAATGATTCAAATGACTTCGGATTGGTTCGGAAGGAATTTCTATCCGATGCTTTCGCCAGGGTAATTAAATAAAATGTCGAAGTGGGCAAAACGGAAAATTGGTTCTTTGGAAATATAGGCTCTATTTTAATTGGGTTCAGTTAGAGCTCCAGCTGAGGTCTCCTTGAGAACTATTTCATCGTTTTGGGTTCCTTTTCAGCAAGTGGAGTTCATTTTTATTGCAGCTCTCTGAATGCCAAAAAATGGTTTTAATGGAAACCCCAGTTTTTTTGTGCGGTGTCAAAAACTATCGGGGAACTATTTGGGGCCAGGATAGACCCCCTTGACCTTTAATGTGGCGCTGGCAAGACGATCGATTATGGCGCTGAGTAAAAGTGAAACGTTTTTGCATGGGTAAACACCCTGGATATTTTTGGAAATGTGCAAAAAAATATTTGGATTCAAAAGTTAGTAAAACTTTTGGTTCTGTTTGGCTAGACAGCATCCGACTAGGGCCCGAAAAGACTGACTATATGATGAGGACAAAAATAATTTTTTGAGAGTACATTTTTTGTTAATTGTTTTAAACACCCTGGCTCTTTTTGGAAATTTACAAAAAAAATTGAATGAGACACTTAGAAAATTCTTCAACCTGGCGGTTAAGCGTGCACCCAATTAGGGCTCGAAAGGACTAACTAGATGATGAGGGAAAAATTCACTTTTTTTAGTGTTCACATTTTATTTTTGATACTTTTAAAAACCCTGCCTCCTTTTGAAAATGAACAAAGAAATATTTGAATGAGACACTTAAATTTTTTTTAGTATGTAGAGTTATCCAGCACCCGATTAGGGCCCCAAAAGACTGATTAGATGATGGAGAAAGAACAAAATTTTTGTAATGTTAAATTTTGTTGTTGTTTAAATTAATTTTATTAACTGAAAATTTAACTATTCTATTTTTGGTTCGAAATTATTTCTTAGTTGAAAATTCATCTATTTTGTTGAAAATTCATGTACCATTTTGCTGAAAATTTCACTGTTTTGGTTGAGAATTCTACTATTTTGGTAAGAAATTTATTTCCTCGGGTGGAAGATTGAACTATGTTAACGTTTTCGTTAAAAATTCATATTTTTGGGTTGAAAATTTAATTCTTTTATAGAAAATTCGTTATTTTGGGCTGCACATTTAATTATTTTGTTGAAAATGCGTCTTTTTTGGTTGAAAATTAAACTATTTTGTTGAAAATTAATATTTGTGGTCGGAAATTCAACTCTTTGGTTGAAAAATATCTTTTTTCTTATCGAAAATCCATATTTTCGGGTGAAAAGTTCAATTCTTTTGCAGAGATTTTTTTTTTGTTTAGTTAAATATATAGCCATTTTTTATTTAAATTTGACTGCTTTGTTAAAAATGAATTTTTGAATTGAAAAATAATAATTCCGGTTACAAAATTAAATTTTCTTTTTTAGAAAATTCGTCTTTTTAGTTAAAAATTATCTCTTTCGTTGAAAGTCCATATTTTCAGATTGAAAATTTGTTTTTTTTTCTTCAACAATAAAAATACATATTCAAAATGATTTTTTTTTTCATAAAGATTCCGAATTTTAATTAAAAATGTGTCGCTTTGGTAGAAAATGAAACTGTTTGGTTCACAGTTAAACTATTTGGTTGACAATTAAATCGTTTTCTTGAAAATGTAATGATTTTATTGAAAATTCAAAAATTTTGGTAGAAAATTCAACTGGTTGCTTGAGAATTATCTTTTTTGTTGAAAATTCGTATTTACGGGTTCAAAATTAAAATTTCTAGTATCAAAATCATCTTTTCGGCTTGAAAATTCAAGTATTTGGGTAGAAAATTAAACTATTGTGTTCAAAATAAACTTTTTTGTAGAAAATTCATATTTTTTATGAAAAATTCGACTATTTTACTATTTGGTTAAAGAGTAACTTTTTTTATTGAAAATCCATATCTTCAGGTGATAATTTTAATTCTTTTGTGAAAATTCTGTTTTTTTTGCTTAAAAAGTCAACTATTTTGATTGAAAAAAATTTTGGATTGCAAATGCAACTATTAGGTTGACGATTAATTTTTTAGTATAAAATTTAAATGTTTTTAAAAAAATGTGGTCTTTTTGGTTGAAAATAAACTTTTTCTTGAATGTTCATATTTTCGGGTTGAAAATTCAAGTGCATTGTGGAAAGTTCTTTTTTTGTTTTTGAAAATTCATCTATTTTGATTGTCGATTTATCTAAATAGTTAAAAATTATTTTTTTTTTAAGATTCATCATTTTAGTTTAAAATTCATCTCTTTGGTAGAAAATGGAACTGTTTGGTTCCGAATTAAACTATTTCGTTGACAATTAAACTATTTGGTTGAAAGTTTTACTATTTGGACAAAAATTAACTTTATTGTTGAAAATTCGTCTTTTTGACTTGAAAATTCAACTTTTTTGTAAAATTGTTTGTTTTGTTTGAAAACTCATCTTTTTTCGTTGATGATTCCACTATACAGTTATTAAGTCTTTTTTTTTTAAGATTCATCATTTTAGATAAAAATTCAACTCTGGTTAAAAAGTGAACTATTTTGTTGTAAATTCGTTTTTTTTTTTTGTTTTTTTTTAAATGTATTATTTTTTATATTGAAATATTATTATTATTATTATTAATATTATTTTTATATTTAAATATTCCATTTTTGGTTGAACATTTATTTTTCTTTGTTAGAAATTCATTTATTGCGCTGGAAATTTAACTATTTGATTGAAAATTTGTCTATTTAGTTGAAAATGCCATATATTTTGACTTGGAATCATAGGAATTTTAAGCTTTTAAAATTGAATGCAATATGGTATCCATAATTATTTTATTAAAAAAAATTGATTCTCCCATTATTCCCATATTTTTGTGAAAAATCTCCAATTAAGTCCAATTAAGATTGGGAAATTAATCTATAACTATTTGGATGAAGATTTAACTATTTTGATAAAAATTTATATTTTCTGCTCAAAAATTCATCTTTTTTTTATAGAAAATTTGACTTTTCGGCGTGGAAATTCCACAATTTTATTGAAAATTAACTTTTTTGATTTAATTTTATTCAAAAATTCAACAGTTTCAGAAGAAAATTCAACTGGCTGGTTGATACTTATCTTTTTTGTTGAAAATTCGTATTTTCGGGCTCAAAATTCAAATATTTAGTAGAAAAATCGTCTTTTTAACTTGAAAATTCGAGAATTTTAGTAAAAAATTCAAATATTTGATTCGAAATGAACTTTTTGGTTGAGAATCCATATTTTCGTGTGGAAAATTAAACTCTTCTGTAGAATTTTTTGTTGTTGTTAAAGTTCAAATATTTTGATTAAAGATTTTTTTTTGGATTGCAAATTCAACTATTTGGTTGAAAATTGAGTTTTTCGTTCGAAATTTAACTCTTTCTTTTTAAATTTCGTCTTTTTGGTGGAAAAGTAATTTTTTGTGGAAAATTCATATTTCCCGGTTGAAAATTCCATTGCATTGTAGAAAGTTATTTTTTTTTAATTAATTTTTTTTTGATTGACGATTAAACTAAATAGTTAAACATTTATTTATTTTGTTGAGGATTCATAATTTGAGTTCAAAATTTATCTCTTTGGTAGAAAATGGAACTATTTCGGTCGAAATTAAGCTATGAAGTTGACAATTCAACTATTTGTGTAAAAGTAGAACTATCTGGTTAACAAAGAACTTTTTCATTGAAAAATAATATTTACAGGTTGAAAATTGAACTGTCTAGTCAAAGACTACTTTGTTGAAAATTGGTCATTTTGGGTTGAAAATTCAACTATTTGATTAAAAATTAGGGTATTAGTTCAAAATTAAACATTTTTTTAGAAAATGCGTCTTTTTGATTGAAAAATAACATTTTTGGTGAAAAGTCACATTTTTGGTTCGAAAATTAAATTGTTTTATAGAACTCATTTTTTGAGTCGAAAATTCAAATATTTTGTTAAAAATTCATCTATTTGTTTAAAAATTCTTCTATTTTATTGAAAGAGCAATATATTTCCACTTGGAATCTTATGACTTTCAAGCGATTTAAACAATTTCATGGTATTTCCAAGGGTTTGATTAACATTAAGGGATTTTAAGGGATTTTAATATTTTAATGGATTTCAAACAATTTTTTCGCAAGAAGTGAGGGATTTTTTAAAATTTTTTGTCATCTTGAAGTCATTAAAACTCACCTAAAATTTTTAGGTATTTCATCAAATTCTTTTGAATTCTATTTAATTTTTTCTAAGATTCATTCCAAACTTAACTCAATTCAATGAACTTTTTCATATTTAAAAATTGTTTTCATATATAAAATTTTTGTCAATTCATTTGAATTTTTTTTTGTAATTCACCTTGAATTTTCATGCATTTCACCGAATTCTTATCGTTTCCCTTAAATTCCTCTAAATTCACTCAAATTTTACAGAAATAAATCGATTTTTTCGATTTTTTAAACTTTTTCCGATTCATTTGGATTTTTTTGAATTGTTTTGTAGTCATTAGTCATTTTTTTAGTTAGAAGTTAGTAGGGTTTCAAAGATTTGGAGAGATTTGTAATTATTTTTTGAAATTTACCCTTAATTGTTTTAAATTCATTGGAATTTTCTTGACTTTTTTTACTTCATATGAATTATTCTAAATTTACTCAATTATACTTAATTCAATGGATTTTTTTAAAATTTTTAAATTTTTTATTCAATTGATCCTGAAGTCTTTTAACCTCACCTCGAATTCTTAGGCATTTCATAAAATTCTTTTGAATTGCCTTGAATTTCTCTAAGCTCATTTCAAAGTTACTGAATTCATAAAAGTTTCTTCAAATTTTATTTTTGTTTTCAATTCATTAAAATTTTTTTTAAACTCACCATAAATTTTTATGAATTTCATCAAATTCTTCTCGTTTATCTTAAATTCCTCTAAACTCATTCAAATTTTACGGAAATCAATGGAATTTTTTTGACTTTTAAAATTGTTTCTGATTCATTTGAATTTGTTGGAATTTAACTTGAATTATTTTGAAGTCTTATAATTGAATAATTGAATTAGAAAATCCCCGGATAATTAAATTCCCGAATAGGAAAATTCCATAATAATAAAATTCCCGGACAGTTTATAATATTACCGAAATGAAAATTTCCCGAATGATGAAATTCCCGACATAAAATTTCCGAATTCCAGAATATTCAAACTAGAAAATTCCCCAATTATAAAATTCGCGAATTTAGACAAATGAAAAAAATTTTGTATGAAAATTATTTATTTAATAAAAATACAATAATCAATTATTTTTATCAGAAAAAATTGTAATGTTTAAAGTTTCTAAAATTACTGCTTGAATCTTAAACAACAATTATTGAAAAAATATATTTTAGGATGAAAATTTTTTACGACTGAAAAATCCTGAAATAAAATTCCTGAATAATATAATTCCCAAATAACGAAATTCCCGAATAAAAAATTCCCGAACAGTTTATGATATTACCGAAATGTAAAATTCTCGACAGTTTATAATATTACCGAATTTTAAAATTCCCGATAGAAAATTGCCGAATTATAAAATATCCGAAGTGGAAAATTCTCGAATTATAAAACTCCCGAAACAATAAAAAAATTGTTTTTCAATCAATATCATTTATTATTTAAAAATAATCAAATTTTTATAAAAAAACATATTTTTCTTGTTCAATGTTTCTAAAATTATTGTTTGAATTTAAAATAACAATGCTTGAAGACAATTTTCATCCAGGAATATATTTTTTTTCCAATTATTGTTATTTCAAAGTTAAACGATAAGTTTGGAAACTTTAAACATTAAAAATAATTTTTTTCTTGATAAAAATATTTGATTATTAAATTTTTTTAAATTCGGGAATTTTCTAGTTCGGATATTTTATAACTTGGCAATTTTCTGTCGGGAATTTTTAAATTCGGTAATATTATGAACTGTTGGGAATTATCCATTTCCGTAATATCATAACCTGTTCGGGAATTTTTTTATCTGGAATTTTCCAATTCGAGAATTTCATTATTCGGGAATTTGACAGAGTTGGGAATTTTATTTTCCGGGACTTTTCAGTCCTCCAAATTTTTGTTTCAAATATTGTTATTTCAAATTCAAACAATAATTTTAGAAACATTAAATATTTTCTTTAATAAAAATATTTGATTATTGTTTTCTTAATAAATAAATAAATAATATTCATTTGAAAAAAATTAATTATTTAAATTCGGGAATTTTCTAATTCAGATATTTTATAATTCGGCAACTTTCTGTCGGGAATGTTCAAATTCCGTAATATTATTAACTGCCGGGAATTTTCAAATTCGGTAATATTATTAACTGTTCGGGAATTTTATTAATCGCGAATTTTCCAGCTCGGAAATTTTACAGTCTCGAGAATTTTATTTTCGGTATTTTTCAGTCGGTCCGAAAAATCATTTTGGTCCGAGCTGTAAAAAAAAACTTCTGGCTTCACTGAATGTTCCAACTTCAAAATTAATTCGATTCCTATTTTTCGTTTTGTTCCTAACCTACAATAACGACTATGGTAGAAAGTATCACGATAAAATCTTTCAAGATCGGTTACCATCTTATGAACTACATAAGCCATGGAGTAATCTTTGAAGATGGTGACGATGGTTGTTGTTGTGTCAAGTTCTTTATTTACATTCACGAAAAAAAAGTTTTGATTCGTCGTCGAAAAGTCTAATTATTTTAAAAATAAGAATTAGGTAAGTAAAAAGTTGTTTTAAATCTGGTGTCCTGATTTATAGCTTTTCAGTCATACTTTGCCGCTTTTTCCATTGCTGCAAAGGACGTATGTAGCAGACGACAGTTTTTATTCCATCGTAAGACAAACTTTCGCCAAATAGCATGTAATCTTTAACAGCCGAAAATTTTACATGCGACAAAATTTAACTTCAGTTTTTTCTGTGAAAAGTACCCTTTGGCCCCTATATTTTATCCCATAGGGACTGTGAGGCCTGTGTAAAGTCTGTCTTTCTGCCTGTCTCTAGCCTACATTAGCGTCCAATCAAGATCGGGAAATTGACTTGTAATTCTTCTGGTAGACGATTAAGGATATAAGAGTCTGGACCAGGTTTTTTCACTCTTAATTAAGACATTTTTAGTAACAACGTGTCATAATGAAAGTTGATTTAAATTGTGCAGTTCTCTTGCATCGTCGACAAATGGCAGCTCTCAGGAACTCAGACAGTTAGATAGATGCTCCTTATTAGGCAACTTTCCCCTACTTTTGTTCTCAGTCGGCTATCACATTCACATAGTTGAAAATACGTGATGCTTATATTGTTAGGATATTCGACTGATGGGGAAGAGTGAAATAACAATGCTAGCATTTTCCTTTGTTGAGGTGGATTAATTCACATCAGGATTTGAGAAACGCATTAAGGTGCCACCATGAATAACAAAGAATAAAGTTCTTTTAAAACCGTAATGAAATTTACTTTCTTATTAACCATTTTATGCACCGAAATCAGAAGATAAAAAAGTTTGCGAATCAAAATTAGATTTCCAATTACACTGAGAATCTCATTTAAGTAACTCCCATTTAAGTCGTTCCTAGAATATCTGTCCTTGGAATTCGTGATGCGGGGACCGCGGGACCGAAAGAGAGGCGGTGCTCAGTCAGTCGTGACTAACAGCATCAGGGCCGCTCTAGTTATTAATTATTAATCTTAGTTGAAAATTCATTTTAAATAATTTTTTTCTGAAAAAAGATCTTCTTTCGCTCCGCTGGGAATCGAACCGCAGAACTACAGATTTCCGGTCATTTTACTTCCATAGCTCCATATAGTCTGAAAAGACGTTAAATATTTTCTGTTATTCTCTAATGATAATACAGATTCCTTGAAAATTTTGATTTCTATCATCTAGCAAAATAATGCCTGTATTTCTGAAAAAAGTTTCTTCTCTCGATCTCTATAGTTGCTTAATGGAAAAGCACACAATGGCCGCACTAGTTATTAACTATTAATCTTAGTTGAAAAATCATTCGAAATAATTTTTTTCTGAAAAAAGATCTTCTTTCGCTCCGCTGGGAATGGAACCACAAAACTAACTGATTTCCGGTCATTTCACTTCCATAGCTCCATCCAGTCTGAAAAGACGTTAAATATTTTCTGTTATACAGATTCCTTCAAAAATTTGATTTGTACCATCTAGCAAAATAATGCTTGTATTTCTGAAAAAGTTTCTTCTCTCGATCTCTCAAGTAGCTTAATGGAAAAGCACACAATGGCCGCACTAGCTATTAACTATTAATCTTAGTTGAAAAATCATTTTAAATAATTTTTTTCTGAAAAAAGATCTTCTTTCGCTCCGCTGGGAATCAAACCACAGAACTACTGATTTCCGGTAATTTTACTTCCAGAGCTCCATCTAGTCTGAAAAGACGTTAAATATTTTCTATTGTCTAATTATGATACAGATTCCTTGAAAAATTTGATTTGTACCAACTAGCAAAATAATGCGTGTATTTCTGAAAAAAGTTGATTCTCTCGATCTCTCTAGTAGCTTAATCAGAAAGCACATCATGGCCGCACTAGTTATTAATTATTAATTTCAGTTGAAAATTCATTTTAAATGATTTTTTTTCTGAAAAAAGATCTTCTTTCGCTCCGCTGGGAATCGAACCACAGAACTACTGATTTCCGGTCATTTTACTTCCATAGCTCCATCTAGTCTGGAAAGACGTTAAATATTTTCTATTATTCTCTAATGATAATACAGATTCCTTGAAACATTTGATTTGTATCATCTAGCAAAAAAATGCGTGTATTTCTGAAAAAAGTTTCTTCTCTCGATCTCTCTAGTAGCTTAGTGGGCAAGCACACAATAGCCGCACTGATTATTAATTATTAATCTTAGTTCAAAATTCATTTTAAATAATTTCTTTCTGAAAAAAGACCTTCTTTCGCTCCGCTGGGAATCGAACCACAGAACTACTGATTTCCGGTCATTTTACTTCCATAGTTCCAGCTAGTCTGAAAAGAAGTTAAATATTTTCTGTTATTCTCTAATGATAACACAGATTCCTTGAAAATTCTGATTTGTATCATCTAGCTCAATAATGCGTGTATTTCTGAAAAAAGTTACTTCTCTCGATCTCTCTAGTTGCTTAATGGAAAAGCACACAATGGCCGCACTAGTTATTAACTATTAATCTTAGTTGAAAAATCATTTTAAATAATTTTTTTTCTGAAAAAGATCTTCTTTCGCTCCGCTGGGAATCAAACCACAGAACTACTGATTTCTGGTAATTTTACTTCCAGAGCTCCATCTAGTCTGAAAAGACGTTAAATATTTTCTATTGTCTAATTATGATACAGATTCCTGGAAAAATTTGATTTGTACCAACTAGCAAAATTATGCGTGTATTTCTGAAAAAAGTTGATTCTCTCGATCTCTCTAGTAGCTTAATGAGAAAGCACATCATGGCCGCACTAGTTATTAATTATTAATTATTAATCTTAGTTGAAAATTCATTTTAAATAACTTTTTTTCTGAAAAAAGATCTTCTTTCGCTCCGCTGGGAATCGAACCACAGAACTACTGATTTCCGGTCATATTACTTCCATAGCTCCATCTAGTCTGGAAAGACGTTAAATATTTTCTATTATTCTCTAATGATAATACAGATTCCTTGAAACATTTGATTTGTATCATCTAGCAAAATAATGCGTGTATTTCTGAAAAAAGTTTCTTCTCTCGATCCCTCTAGTAGCTTAGTGGGCAAGGACACAATAGCCGCACTGGTCATTAATTATTAATCTTAGTTGAAAATTCATTTTAAATAATTTCTTTCTGAAAGAAGACCTTCTTTCGCTCCGCTGGGAATCGAACCACAGAACTACCGATTTCCGGTCATTTTACTTCCATAGTTCCATCTAGTCTGAAAAGAAGTTAAATATTTTCTGTTATTCTCTAATGATAATACAGATTCCTTGAAAAATTTGATTTGTACCATCTAGCAAAATAATGCCTGTATTTCTGAAAAAAGTTTCTTCTCTCGATCTCTCTAGTAGCTTAATGGAAAAGCACACAATGGCCGCACTAGTTAATAATCATTAAATATTAATCCTAATTGAAAATACATTTTAAATACTTTTTTTCTGAAAAAAGATCTTCTTTCGCTGCGCTGGGAATCGAACTACAGAACTACTGATTTTCGGTGAGGTGCGTCCCCATTAAGCTACTAGAGAGATCGAGAAAATAAACTTTTTTCAGAAATACACGCATTATTTTGCTAGATGGTACAAATAAAATGTTTCAAGATATCTGTATTATCATTGAAAAATAACAGAAAATGATTAACGTCTTTTCAGATTAGATGGAGCTATGAAAGAAAAATGACCAGAAATCAGTAGTTCTGTGGTTTGATTCCCAGCGGAGCGAAAAGAGAAGATCTTTTTTCAGAAAAAAATTATTCAAAATAATTTTTCTTGTATAGCTCCATCTAGTCTGAAAAGACGTTGAATATTTTCTATTATTCTCTAATGATAATACAGATTTCTTAAAAAACAAGAGAAATTGACAGAATATCAAAAAATGGCATCAATGGCCATTGTCGATATTGTTATTGTTATATTGGTGGGTGTAAAGCAGTAAAAATGGAAATAAATTGCATAATATTTAATAACTTTCGTGAGATTAAATTTGACACATCTTTCCATTTCTTTGTAGCCGATTTTTGCTAAAGAAATCTTGAAAATTACACCCTAGGTAAATTTGGGGATCTAAGAAAAAATTATAACGGGGAAAAATT
>CAKNYM010050435.1:22849-38111 GCA_932195095.1 Andricus curvator
AATACAATATGTTCTAATTAAATTCTTACCTGTTGAGCATCAATTAAAATCAGCTAATCACACGACACGGTTGGAAGAAGATACAACAATGGAAAAAACCGTAGGAACCAGTATACCAACAAAATACAACATGTTCTAATTAAATTCTTACCTGGTCAACATCCAATAACATCAGCTAATCATACAACACGGTTGGAAGAACATAAAACAATCGAAAAAACCATGGACCAGTATACCAACAAAATCCAATATCTTCTAATTAAATTCAGCATCAATTAACATCCGCTAATCAGACGACACGGTTGGAAGAAAATGCAACCATGGGAAATCCCATAGGGACAAGTATACCAACAAAATCTAACATGTTCTAATTAAATTTTTACCTGGACAATATCAAATAACATCAGCTAATCATACAACACGGTTGCAAGAACATAAAACAATCGAAAAAACCATGGACCAGTATGCCAACAAAATTCAATATCTTCTAATTAAATTCTTACCTGTTCAGCATCCATTAACATCAGCTAATCACACGGCACGGTTGGAAGAAAATACAACAATGGCAAACACCGTAGGGACCAGTATACCAACAAAATCCAACATTTTCTAATTAAATTCTTACCTGTGCATCATCAAATAATATCAGGTAGTCATACAATATGGTTGGAAGAAGATAAAACAATCAAGCAAGCCATGGACCAGTATACCAACAAAATCCAATATCTTCTCATTAAATTCTTACCTGGTCAGAATAAATTAAAATCAGCTAATCACACGACACGGTTGGAACAAGATACAATAATGGAAAAAAATCATAGGAACCAGTGTACCAACAAAATCCAACATGTTCTAATTAAATTTTTACCTCGCCAACATCAAATAATATCAGTTGGAAAAAATTTTGTTAAAGCGCTGTTGTTTGTCTGAGTGATATAAGTTTATGAATAATTAATAATTAGTTGGTAAAATTGACGTACTTCAGACTGACTTCAGTACTGACTTGGTCTGAAGTACGTCAATTTTACCAACTAATTATTAAATATTCATAAACTTATATCACTCAGACAAACAACAGCGCTTTAACAACATTTTTTCCAACTGATATTATTTGATGTTGACATAATTTATCGTATCTTGTCAAAAAATATTTTGAAGTTTATTGTCAAATTATTGAAGTTTATCATCATAAAGATTCATGACAGCGAATCCGAATATCTACAAAAGAATTTTTTTTTGATTATATGATTCATCTAAAGTAAATGTAACTTATTAGTATATCAAATTTAACAATTGTTAATTTAAAATTTTAATAGAAAATCTGTTAATTATTTAAAATTAGATTTTATTTGAACTTAGGGATTAATTTTTAAGTAATCAAACTAAGTTATTTAAGTATTACAATAATCTGTTTTTTTTTTCATAGCAATATCCATCTCAACGAAATCAAAAACAAATATCCAAATTCTTTTACAGATGTAAAAAAGTTCATCAATTTGAACAAGAGAATCAATAGTTTAAAAACTAGAGAATCATTTCTTGTCAAATGTAGGTTTCATAATTTATTACCAAAGAATATCACTAATGCTACTAGAAATGTTAGAAATTTACAATTTTTTAGTCATAGTACAAAAAAACATGTTAATTTCATAGTTGATTCTTTAGAACATCGTTTACTTAATGATGAAATAAAAGACTTAAATATCCATTTAAAATATTTAATACAAAATTTCAATAATATCAAAATAAATTTAAGAAATTCATTACCTATTAATATATATACCAACATTTCAGAAATGCAATTAAATAATTTAAAAAATAATTCAAAAGATAAACAAAGATTGGAAAAAAAACTACAAAATTTAAAAATTAAAAGTAAAGTTCAAGTACCTTTTAATATCAATAAACATAAAGATACAGAATACAGTAAAGCTAATGATCCTTGGCTAATAAATTTTAGTAATGTTGAAATTCCAGACAATGTTAATGACATTTTAAGGTGAGGAAATAAATTTAGTTCTTCATTTTTAACAAACAAAAGTAAAATAATTATGAATATAGTTAAAGATATAGAGTCAAATATTAAGCTAATTGAAAATAATGAAGAACGTGATTTATTAAGACATAGAATAATTAATACTTCACAAAATTTGTTACAGAATAATAAAATTACAGAAATTGATAGAATTTTAGCACAAAACATTAAGAAAACACAAACATTTATTAAAGCTAATAAACAATTACTAATAACTCATGCAGATAAAAGTAACATTACAGTAATACTAAGAAAGGAATCTTATAATAATAAAATGCAAGAATTATTAAATGACACAAATACTTATGAAAAATTAAATGAAAACCCTGAAAAAGAATTAAAAAATAAAACATTTAAATTGTTCAATTCTTGGAGAATTAATGGTTATTTAGATAAAGAATTATTACGAAAAGATATTTTAGTTCATGATACTAACATTCCTAGAATATATGGGTTACCTAAAGTTCATAAAGATAATTGTCCACTTAGACCTGTATTATCATTAATAAACTCACCTACTTATAAAATGGCTAATATTTTTAATAATATTCTTAAAAAAGCTTTAATAGTACCAAAATATCAAGTAAAAAATTCTTTTGAATTTAAAAATAAAATAATTAATAAAACAATTCCACATGATCATATCATGGTTTCATTAGATGTTTCTTCATTATTCACAAATGTACCACAGGAATTAGTTATCAATAGTATATTAAGTAGATGGATTCATATAAAAAACTATACAGAATTACCTATTGAAAAATTTGAAGAAGGAATAAAATTTTTAATGGAACAAACAGTTTTTAAATTCAATAACAATTTTTATAGACAAATTTTTGGAACACCCATGGGTTCACCTATTTCTCCAACATTAGCTGATTTAGTTATGCAAGATTTAGAATCAAATGTTATTAAAAATTTTAATTTTTCGTTACACACATATTTTAGATATGTTGATGATACGTTTATTATATTACCTAATGATAAACTACTTTATGTATTAAATCAATTTAATTCTTATCATCCAAGGCTTAAATTTACACATGAAATTAAAAGTAATAATTCTATTTCGTTTTTAAATGTTAAAGTTATAAAAACTGATTCAGGTAATATCATAACTGATTGGTTCCGAAAAAATACTTATTCAGGTAGATATCTAAATTTTATTTCAAACCATCCAATACAACACAAAATTTCAATACTAAAAAATCTTATTGATACAGCTTTAAAATTATCAGACAAATCATTTCACAGTAAAAATATATAATTTATTAAAAAACGTTACTTTTAAATAATTACCCAATAGAATTTATTCAAATACATGTTAATAATAAAATTAAAACAATTACAGATTCTTTTTCCAACCAAAACAACATAAAAATAATAAAAAATTTAAATTTTAAACCAATAATATCAATTTCATATCATGGTAAGTTATCTTTTGAAATTAAAAGAATTTTAAATGATTTTAATATTACAACAAATTTTAGAATTGATTCTAAACTTGATAAATTCATAAAATTAGGAAAAGATTTATTAGACAATTATCAATTTACTGATGTAGTATATAAAATTCAATCTTTGAATTGTGAAAAATGTTATGTGGGTCAAACTAGTAGATTACTTGCTACAAGAATAAAAGAACATCATGATAATTTTAGACAAAATCCAAAAAACCATAAAGTCATAGCAAAACATCAGTTAGAAACTGGACATGTGATCGATTGGGATAATGTTATAGTATTACATCATGAACCTAATGAATTTAAAAGATTAATAGCAGAAATGTTTTTCATAAAGAAAAACAGTAAAAATTGTTTAAATATAATTTCAGATCTTAACAATTATAGTCCAATTTATAATATAATTTTGGATTCTCTAATTTAATAAAATTGTAATGTTTAAATACGATTTGATGAATTTGTTCTAAGTTTTTAAAAATTTTTTATTATTTTAAATAACACATTATAGATTTACATACATTAATTATTACAAATTTGTAACGCAAAAATTCAATATTATAATTAGATCTACATAGAAACTATAGCACCTTATATTATAAATCGTTGATACGTCATTGCTTATTCCATCTTTTGTTAAGAACTCTCTTCCTCTCTGTATTGAATGTATCGTAGCAAAAATGGAGCGAAATAGAAGCTCCGACTGTTTTACTAAACTTACCAAGTTATTAAAGAAAAAAATATATAAATTTAGAAGAATATTGAATTAATTAACATTTTTAAAGATGTAACAACAAATCTTTTCAAAAAATGATGCTTATAAGGTAAACAAATTTTCAATTATAATTTCTAACCTAAAAATTAAGGAAAAAAATTTTTATTTTTATTTTTAATTTTCAACTATTTTAATGATATTAATTATGATTAATTAATATTACATATATTTATACAGATGCGGAATAGAATTTTACTGAAAAATTAAAAAATGTGATGAACTTTAAAATATGGAAATGGAACTTCAAAGTCCTGATGAGGAAAACGTTATAGTTTTCGAAACGTCGACAATAAAGAAATTTTAACAACGAATTTCTACTGACTTGGTCTGAAGTACGTCAATTTTACCAACTAATTATTAATTATTCATAAAATAATATCAGCTAATCATACGAAACGATTGAAAGAAGGTAAAACAATCGAACAAACCATGGACCAGTATACCAACAACATCCAATATCTTTTAATTGAATTCTTACCTGTTCAGCATCAATTAACATCAGCTAATCACACGACATGGTTGGGAGAAGATACAATAATGGAAAAAGCCATAGGAACCAGTATACCAACAAACTCCAACATGTTCTATTTAAATTCTTTTACCTGGTCAATATCATGATACAATAAAATCTCTACAGGATCTTTTATACAACACGGTTGGAAGAAATTAAAACAATCGAACAAACCATGGACCAGTATACCAACAGAATCCAACATGGTCTAATTAAATTCTCACCTTGTCAACATCAAATAACTTCAGTTTATCATACAACACGGTTGGAAGAAGGTAAAACAATCGAACAAACCATGGACCAGTATGCTAACAAAATGCAATATCTTCTGATCAAATTCTTACCTGGTCAACATCAATTAACATCAGCTAATTTGATAAAATAATATGATAATGTAGGCTTTTCTTGTAATTATTAAGGCCGAGCTGCTATCATATTTAAACCATGACTAATGTGGTGCAACTAAAAAAAAACACACCACCAATATTACTCTTCATAATTTACAGAAATCTTAGATTTCAAGAGGATTACCGGTATTTTCTACTTTGCAACCGCTTAATTTTGTAAGCAATATCATGATACAATAAATTCTCAAAAGGGTCTTCAATACAATGAGTAGAAGCCATACTATTTTAGATTTCTCAATTAGGATGAAATTAACTCTGAAAAGAGAAATCGATTTGCTATTATCTTCAAAAATTAGGTATCCACCAAAAATTGCGGATTCTTTCATCCTTCTCACTATCCCCTTTATAGATCCATATCAACACGATGCGATGGTATGCGGCAGGCTTGCCGCAAATCCACAGATTACCGTACTGACCCCTAATTAACGCATACTTCTCTCAATCCTCCTCCACTGGGTCAGTTTCCTCACCCCTCTTCCCTCTTCCTTCCTCCTTTCACTCACTGGTTAATTGTTATATCTCTCTCCACTTGGTCGTTTCCCTAACATGCCAACCCTGCGGCTATTAAACTGTTGTCGAGATAAATGCAGATAAACAAGATTCAGATTAGCGACCCTCCGGATTACTATGTAAATTCCGAGGGAAGGAATAATTTGACGAGCAGGAACATATTTGTTACCAGTATTTGCAATGAGTATGCATCAACACTAATGATGAACAGATTAATTTACAATCATTGTTGGCAACGTATAATATCGAATTGAAACATCACTCTTTCATACATTTCGTGTATTGGACGGCCTCTAATTTTCTCTGGGAAATGAGAATAATAATGTGAAACAAAATGATAGCTGATTGATACCACCCAAATTGGGCTGTGCGTATGGGCATATGTCTAGAACCATTCACGTTTTAATAATAAAATAAATTGTAAAATTGTTGCCGGAATCATATTGGAAAGTTGGCTTTATAGGCTAAAGGTATTTATTATTGATATTCTGTAATTAAACAGACAGAAAATTCTGTCTTCGGATAGGCATTGGTATATAAAAATTGTTTAAATATGTGAAAGGAAGCGGTCTGTCGGATCTCATTTTTATTTGAAAACATTTGACTGTCGGTGGACGAAAATTTAAAAATAAAATAAAATTCTGTGAAAAGTAAGGTTTTGGGTGATTAGTTACAATAAATCCGTTGCAATCAATAAATTATTCAAATAAATATAATGTATTTAACAGTTTTAAAAAAATGCACAAATTAGCAATCTATTGTTAAATCCTGTATGGTAGCAAGGAGTGAACATCGAGGGAATGAAAACAAAAGTTATTTTATCAATTATTCAGTTATCAATAAATTTAATAGGTTCAATTAATTTTTCAATATTTTGATTACTTAATTAGTTAATAATTGATTATTAAGTTTACTTATTTATTAGTTATTAATTATTGACTGATGGGAGTTCTTGAGAGTTGGGCAATGATATTACCCAATAATGTTTATATTTCTTGGCTTTACACATTTCATACCTGTAAAATTATTATTAACATTGTATTTTTTTAAATAATTTTTTATTCGCAATGGTGGGAAAGCACCTGGAGAATCTATATTATTATCAAAATAGACTTACATTTCTTCATATTAACTATTTATTCCCTCTAAAAGTAGTCTGGGTAGAAACTTTTAAAAGTACTGCAGCATAAATATTTAGTTGCTTCCACTTTTCCGGGTATTTTCTTCTTAACTAAATAAAGATTTATCGATCAAGTGACATCAAAATAAAAATGAAATGCTACATTCTGATTTTCAAGTGGGTTAATTATTTCGAATTTGGGGTCATCCACAAATAACGTAAAACGAATTTGATTAGTCGGAGGGGGAGGGGGGGTATGACAGTTTCATATGAGGAGGTGGGGATCGAAGGATCTTACGTAAGAAAATTTTTTACTAGAATAAATAATAAATCCATAGATATTACAACTTGGATAATATAAATTTTTTAACAAAAACAGAATGGTTACATTTTCAATGAAAAAATTATTTTTCAACCAAATAGTTGAATTTTCAGCCAACAAAATGAATTTCCAACTAAAAATTGTGAATTCTGAACCAAAAAAATGTAGTTTGATTTTTAATTGAATCAAAAAACTTTAATTATATTGTCCGCTTGGATATATGTAAATGTTTAAGGATTCTCGTCCGATCACCAATTAATAATAATAATATTATTTGATTTTTCAACCATGAAATAAAAATGGGCAAGATAACATTTAATAGTTGATATTTCAATAAAAAAAAATTTCAATATTGTGGTTAAATTTGTAACCATATTAATTAATTTTTAGTCAAAATTATGAATCTTCAAGAAAAAAAAAGTTTTTACTAAATAGTGGAATTTTCAACATAGAGATGAATTTCCAACAGAGAAGATAAATTTTTAACGAAAAATGGAATAGTTACATTTTTCGTCAAAAAATTAAGATTTAACCCCAAAAAAGGAATTTTGAAACAAAATAGTTAAATTTCCAATCAAATAAATTTATTCCCGAATAAAATAATTAATTATAACCAAATAAATTAATTTTTTTATATTTCAACCAAAAGACATGATAATTTTTTTAAAAAGTGTTGAATTGTACGAAAAAGACGAATTTTCAACAAAATAAATACATTTTTAACCAAATAGTTGAATTTTCAACTAAAAAAGCTAAATTTTCAATCCAAAAAGAAATTTTTTTTTTTTTTCGTTAAAAAATTTTTTTTATGCAAGAAATGAAGGAATTTAAAGCAGAATAGTTAAATTTTCAACCGCAGAAATGAATTTTCAATCAGTGAGATAAATATTCAACTAAAAAGATTAATTTTCTACCGAAAACTTAAAAATTTCCTACAAAATACATGAATCGTAAACCAAATAGTAGAATTTTACACTAAAACCCATAAATTTTCAACCAAAAATAGAATACTTACAATTTCTGAAAAGAAAAGGTAATTTTCGAGAAAAAAAAAATTATTTTCCAGAAAAAAAATGATTTTCAACAAAATAGTTACATTTTTAACCAAAGAAATTAATTTCGAACTAAAATAATGAATCTTGAACCAAATAAATGATTTTTCAACCTAGTGGAATATTCAGCCAAAAAGATGAATTTTCAACATACAATTTGATCGTTGACATTTAAACCAAAAAATTATAATTTTTCATAAGAACTATTAAATTCAATCATAAAAGACGAATTTTCGATAAAATAGTTGAATCCTCAACCAAAATAGATTAATTTTCAATCGAAAAAGGAATGGTAAAATTTTCAGTTAAAAAAATTATTTTAAACCAAAAAATAAACGATTTTTTAACGAAATCGTTAAATTTGAAACCAACGAAATAAATTTTTAGTCGAAAAGATAAACTTTAACCAAAAAGATTAATTTTATACCAAAAAATTTTAATTTTCAACAAAAAACATGAATTTTGTACCAAATAGTTGAATTTTACACTATGAAAGATATATTTTTAAGCAAAAATAGAATAGGTACGATTTCAGTAAAAAAATGTAAAACAAAAAAACAGACTTTCAACTAAATAGTTGAATTGTCAACCAAATAAATTAATTTCGAACTAAAATAAGGAATATCCAACCGAAAAAATGAGTATTTAACAAAATAGTCGAATTTTCTGCCAAAAAGATAAATTTTTAACAAAAAAATATAATAAATGATATTTCAAACAAAGAACATTATAATTTTTAATTAAAAACTATTAAATTCAACCAAAAAAGACGACTCTCCGACAAAATAGTTAAATCCTCAACCAAAACAGATTAATTTTCCACCAAACAGTTCCATTTTTAACCAAAAAAGGTTCATTTTCTGCCAACAAAATCAATTTTCAACAATTTTCAACAGTTTTCTACCAGATAGTCGAATTTTAAACTGAAAAAGATAAGTTTTTAACTAAAAATGGAATAGGTAAATTTGCATTTAAAAAAATTAATTATTAACCCCCAAAAAAACAAATTTTTAACAAAATAGTGAAATTTTCAACTGGAGGAACTCGTTGAATTTTGAACAAAATAATGAAATTTTTAACCAAAACACTAAATTTTTAACACAAAAAAAATGAATTTTCAACCGAAAATATAATAGTACACATTTCAACTAAAAATAGTTAACTTTCAACCAAAAATAGTTCAATTTTCCTATAGGGTTCTATTCATTCAGTTTGCATTTAAGTAGGGAAATCAAATTAAGGGGAAAATTTGTATTGCCCTGAAAAAATTATAAAACTGTACGTTTATAAGACAGAAATCTTATTGTTATTAACATATTTTCTTTTCAATAATTAATTTGATTAATGTTCTACGTTTATTTATGACCAATATAAGCAAATATAAACTTCAACTATGTTGAGATTCCTTTATATAAGCTTTTTCAGGTCTACTCTCGTACACCCAGAAAATTTTTCTTTATTTAACAAAATCGTTTTGTTGACCACATTTGGTTGATTTCAAAAACATTTTGGTTAAATGAACAAAACGATTTGTCCGGTTGACCAAATTCGTTTCCTTCAAGCAATAAATGTTTTTGGTTTAATCTTTTTTTTTTATTTCAGAAAATATTATGTGGTTTGAACAACATTTTTGGTTGAATGGGTCAAATAATTGAAAAGAGCATTTTGATAAAATGAAGCAAAAGATTTGGTTCAAACAAAATATTTTGTTAGAAGCATCTTAACATAAAAATGTGATTCGTTTGCATCTCGGTGATCCTTATCAAAATAAGTGATCCGAAAACCGAATGGATTGGGATCAGATGATTATGTGAAAAATACGCAAGATTACTAGAATCTGTGTGACTAACTAAGATTTCTTGATTAATTTTTTAATAAAATAATAGAACGATTTTTTGAATCAAATAAAAAAAGAATTCTGCAAAATTCTATATTGCAAATGGCTTTAGATCCATAAAAATATTGGCTTGGACCAACCAAAAGATATGGTATAATCAATTAATCGATGTCATAATGACATAAGAGGTGTCAAAATTACATACTTCGACCAGAAAAGAATTTTGATGATTTTAAGAACATCCCTTATTGCAACAAACAACACTGAACGTTTCGAAAGACAATGTGCTGGGTCCTTTATGGTTAGATGAACTATAAGTTTTGATGAAATCAATGGAAATCTTTTCTAAGCCTCGTGAAAACATTGATTTGAATTAACTACAATACTCTTTTGGATCGAGCAAAATATTTGCTTGGATTGGCCAAAAGTTTTACTCGGATCGATCAAAATATTTGCTTGGATCAACCAAAAGATATGGCATAATCAATTAATCGATGTCATAATGACATAATAGGTGTTGAAATGACATACTTCAGACCAAAAAAAAACCTCGATGATGTTAAGAACATCCCTTATTGCTACAAAGAACACTTTACGTTTCGAAAGACAATGTCCTCCGCATCAGAAAACAATAATCCAAAGTTAAGAAGAAGTCCTTAGTAAAATTGAAGAAACCAATATGTAGCAGTTGAAAGAAACCATACTCTCAAATTGTCCTTTTAAGTTAGTTTTGTAAGAAACACAGATTGAAAATTGTTTAACAAAATAGAAGTAAAAAAATTTTATTTCAAAAGAGGAGTCAGACCAAGCATTCTGTTCCATGTTGATGGTTGATATCGAGAAAGAGAAGGCAAGAACAAGACTGAACTGTTCAAGAACAAGAACTGTTCTTAACTTAACGTAACTTATAACATTTCTGATTCCTCTTTCAAAATTAACTTTATTCACGTCTACTTTGTTAAACGATTTCAGTGTCTTCTTTAGTTTTTATTTAGGGAATACACTACCTTCAACATGTGCAAACTTAGAATACTCACAACTACAGTGTTTTTTTACAGAACTAACTTGAGAGGAGAATTTGAGAGTAGAGTTCATTTCAACTGCTACATATTGTCTTCTTTTTGCTGAAGACCTCTTTTTGACTTTGGTTTATTATTTGTTGATGAGAAGAGCATTTGTCTATCGAAACGTCAACTGTTGCTTGTTATAATGAAGGATCTTCTTAACATCATCAGTTTTTCTTCTTCCCAGGTCTGAAGTGTATCATTTTGCCCACTATTACATTCCCAAGAATAACATCGCACTATACCATCGATTGATTCAATATATCACGATTGATCTGATGATTAGATCATCTGTCTTTTGAAACGTTGACTGTTATTTTTTACAATAAAGGATCTTCTTATCATCATCAGGTCTTCTCTGGTCTGAAGTGTGTGATTTTGAACTCTATTACAATCCAAAGCAGAACATCGCACTATACCATCGATTGATTCATTATATCATGAATGATCTGATGATGAGAGCATTTGTCTCTCGAAACGTTCACTGTAAACACTAGGATTCGATTTAGAACCTAATTCGGTATTAAAACAGTTCACGCAACAAAACAGTTGCACTTCAGTTTGATCCGCCAATCTAATAAAATAAAGTCGATTTGTGGATTGAAATAGGCTCGAAATGAGAATCATCTGTCAACAACTAAATCTGATCAAACAAAGTCTAAACTATCAGTTTTAGAAACCAACGTAAGCCCGAAATGACATTTCAATGTCGTTCTGTCCATTTTAACTTGATGCTACGTCGCGTCGGTTTCTAAGATCCTATTAAGGACTAACTTTGAAAAATAAATTTTGAATTAGGGTTATGTCCAAAATATGGTCAGGATACGTTTAAAAATGGTATAACCCTCAAATCAACTGGTTTGTATAATTTTTAAGCAATATTTCTATGCATTCAAAATCTCACGAGTTAATTTTTCAATCTATATTAACTTGTCCAGAAAATGTGCATGCTCCTCAAATCAACTCGTTTATATAACTTTTAAGTCCAACATAAAAAATGGTAAGCAGTCGAATAATTTAAAACATCAAATTCACCTGAATATAGGATCAACATTTGAATGGTTAAAAAATTCGTTGGTACATCCTATTACATACAGAAATAATTGCGAAAAAATTTGCAAAAAATTATTTATTGATGGTGAGACGTTTTTTTCATACACATTTAAGTATAAATAGTGTTTTTCGATGAAAAATAAAGCTTCGTTGGTCGTATTAGTTTTAGTGAATAGTAATTTTAAATACAAATCAATTCAGAACATGGTAGATTTAAATATAATAAAAACAACAATACAAGTATAAATAGTAGTTTCAGATAAAAACAGTTGTTTCCGGTACAAAGAAGAATATTCCCTTAATTACGTTCAACTCGATTCGATTCATCAATGTTGAAAAAATCTCTTTTCGAGTTTACGACTAAAAATACCACTCTATGAATTCCTTGAATTCCTTCAATTTCATAAATTCCCTGAACTCCCTCAATTCCTTAAATTCTGTGAAATCGTTGATATCTCCATTTTTTCAAATTTGTTAAATTCCTGAAATCAATCTAATTTGCTAAATTGCTTTAATCCACAAAATTCTATGAAATCCTAGTGTTATCTGAATTCCTTGAATTATTTGTATTCATTGATTTTCTTGAATTCTTCGAATTACTTGAATTCAGGGAATTACTTCCGATTTACTCGAATAACTTGAATTTTTCGATTTACTCGAATTACTTGAATCCCGCGATTTACTCGAACTCTTCAAATTACTTAAATTTAGAGAATTCCCTGAATTCAGAAAAGTTCTTGAATTCGGATAATTCCTTGAATTCGAAGAGTTCCTTGAATTCAGACAATTCCAGGAATTCAGAGAATTACTCGAATTTCTCAAATTCTTTGAATTACTTGAATCCTTCGAATAACTTGAATTTACAGAATTATGTGAACAATTTGAATTCAGAGCATTACTTGAATTCTTCGAATTACTTGAACTCGTTGATTTAGTCGAATTACTTGAATTTGTCAATTTAGTCGAATTACTTGAATTCTTGAAATTACTTTAATTCTTCGAATTACTAGAATTCCTCGAATTACTTGAATTCCATGATTTACTTGAATATTTTGAATTCTTGGACTTTTTTGAATTCTTCTAATTACTTGAATTTAGAGAATTCCTTGTGTCCAGAGAATTACTCGAATTTCACGATTTACTTAAATTCTTTGAATTATTTGAGTTTTTCGAATTACTTGAATTCTTCGATTCAATCGAATTATTTGAATTCTTTGATTTACTCGTATTCTTTGATTTACACGAATTTCACGATTTACTTGAAATCTTTGAGTTCTTCGAATTACTTGAATTCTTTAATTCAATCGAATTACTTGAATTCTTCGATTTTCTCGAATTCTTCGATTTACTTGAATTCTCCGATTTAATTGAATTACTTGAATTCTTCGATTTAATCGAATTACTCGAATTCTTTGATTTAATCGAATTATTTGAATTCTTCGATTTAATCGAATTACTTGAATTCTTCCATTTACTCCAATTCTTCGATTCACTTGAATTCTTCGATTTAATCGAATTACTTATATTATACAAGTATACACTTGAATTCTTCGATTTAATCGAATTACTTGAATTCTTCGATTTACTCGAATTTTTCAAATTAATTGAATTCTTCGATTTAATCCAATTACTTGAATTCTTTTATTTATTCGAATTACTTGAATTCTTTTATTTATTCGAATTACTTGAATTCTTCGATTTAGTCGAATTATTTGAATTCTGCGATTTACTCGAATTACTTGAATTCTTCGAATTAATCGAATTCTTCGAATTATTTGATTTCTTCGAATTACTTGAATTCTCTGATTTACTTGAATTCTTCGATTTAGTCGAATCACTTGAATTCTTCGATTTAATTGAATTACTTAAATCCTTCGATTCACGCGAATTACTTGAATTCTTCGATTTGGTCGAATTACGTGAATTCTTCGATTCAGTCAAATTTCTTGAATTTTTCGATTTAATCGAATTTCTTGAATTCGTCGAATTACTTGATTTCTTCGAATTACTTGAATTCTTCTAATTGCTTGAATTCTTCGATTTACTTGAATTCTTTTATTTGGTCGAATTACTTGAATTCTTCCATTTACTCGAATTACATGAATTCTTCGATTTAATCGAATTACTTGAATTCGTCGCATTACTTGATTCTTAGAATTACTTGAATTCTTCGAATTGCTTGAATTCTTCGATTTAATCGAATTACTTGAATTCGTCGAATTACTTAATTCTTAGAATTACTTGAATTCTTCGAATTGCTTGAATTCTTCGAATTACTTGAATTCTTCGATCTAACCGAATTACTTGAATTCTTCGATTTAGTCGAATTACTTGAATTCTTCGATTTATTCGAATTCTTATTATATTTATTTTATTTTATTCTTATTTTATTCGAATTAATCGAATTACTTGAATTCGTCGAATTACTTGATTCTTAGAATTACTTGATTCTTAGAATTACTTGATTTCTTCGAATTACCTGGCCAAATTTTATTTATGGCCAACGGCCATACCACGCTGAAAAACCCAGTTCTCGTCAGATCACTGAAGTTAAGCAGCGTTGGACGCGGTTAGTACTTGGATGGGTGACCATTCAAGAATACTGACATGAGTGCTGTTGGCACATCGTGGGTGTGGTGAGCCCACACTTGTAGTTATTTATAACTACAAGATAAACCCAGAAACACTACCCGAATCGGGTAGTGTCACGCCTACCCTGAAAGGGAAATGGTTTAATGGTATAGACCTGAATTCTTTGAATTGGTTGAATTCTTCGATTTACTTGAATTCTTTGATTTGGTCGAATTACTTGAATTCTTCCATTTACTCGAATTACTTGAATTCTTGGATTTAATCGAATTACTTGAATTCGTCGAATTACTTGATTCATAGAATTACTTGATTCTTAGAATTACTTGAATTCTTCGATTTAATCGAATTACTTGAATTCTTTGATTTATTAGAATTACTTGATTTCTTCGATTAAGTCGAATTACTTGAATTCTTCGAATTACTTGAATTCTTGGATTTACTCGAATTACTTGAATTCGTCGAATTACTTGATTCTTAGAATTACTTGATTCTTAGAATTACTTGAATTCGTCGAATTACTTAAT
>CAKNYM010050435.1:38121-49694 GCA_932195095.1 Andricus curvator
GAATTACTTGAATTCTTCGAATTGCTTGAATTCTTCGATTTACTTGAATTCTTCGATTTAGTCGTATTACTTGAATTCTTCGATTTAGTCGAATTACTTGAATTCTTCGATTTATATTAAGTTAAGCAGCGTCGGGCGCGGTTAGCCATTTCCCTGAAAGGGAAATGGCTTAATGGTATACATTTGAATTCTTCGACGTAATCGAATTACTTGAATTCTTCGATTTAATCGAAACACTTGAATTCTTTGATTTATTCGAATTATTTGAATTATTCGATTAACTCGAATTACTTGAATTCTTCGATTTAATCGAACTACTTCAATTGTTCGATTTAGTCGAATTCCTCGAATTACTTGAATTCGTCGAATTACCCGGACTGGTTTAATCTAAAACGTTCCGATCTCTGGTTTTCTCATCTATTTTTTGTTTTTTGTAAGATTGAAGTTTGGAAAAATTGACACAATTCACCCTCTGAATCAATTCAGTTCGCTATCTCGGATCATCTATCAATCTGAAGATAAAAATGAATGCCTAGTTTTTACTGTGTTGGCTGTCCTTTTTTTACAATAGAGGATCTTCTTAACATCATCAAGGTCTTTTCTGGTCTGGGTGTATCTTGATTTATACTTGATCTGAGAAAGAACTAATTCAAGTGAATTGACTGAAAATGATACGTCTTAATAAATATGATTTTATAACTGAAAATGATTGCTCAGCTTCTAATGATTGATCAGCTTCTAAAAACACTTTTTCTTTCTACTTAAAGTCTCGCCGATGATATGGGTGCCAAATCAACTGGTGGGTGCACCGGCTGGAACAAATGTGACGATCGACTGCAACACAGAGGCATATCCAAGAGCAATCAGCTATTGGATTTACAACAACACCATGGTGCTCTCCAACGAAAAATATACGACAGATATCGAGGAAAGCAGTTATAGGACTGCCATGAAACTCACCATACGAAATCTGCTAAATGGAGACTTTGGAAACTATCGATGCATCAGCAAAAACTCCCTGGGCGAGACCGAGGGCTCCATTAGACTCTACGGTAAGCGTTTTGTTCTAGCTGATGTAGAACCTGCATTTTGCGAAAATCATCCTCTCAGAATTATTTGTTTAAGTGGTATAATAATTAACTATTTTTTAAATATTTTCAAAACAATTTTATATCTTGATCAGGCCTGAGATTGCATGGAGGTCCAACCACCCCACTTATTTTCAAGAAGTAACATTACAATTTTTATGTAAATTTTTTTGAGTTTAACTGTTTTTCTAGAATTTGAAAACTCTTCAACGGGTTCGAAAATCACTGTTATGGTAGCTATACCCTTACGAAGGAATTTTATAGAAAATTCTGTATGGGCCTGTATAGAAATTTTTACTAGCACCTGAGAAGATCTTTTTTTCTGAATAAATTTAATTTAAAAAAATGTATAGAAATTCTTATAATCTTTTCGTGATTCTAGGAAGATCATTATGGAAATTCTTCATTAGAAACTCAGTATAGAAATAAATAATGTGAACATTGAAAAAAAAGTGATGCAAAAATAGACCAACTATTAGCAATAATTTCGAATTATTTCAAGGTATTTCTACAGATTTAAACAATTTCATAAAGGAACTTACAAAACTTCGAAGGATCTCAAAAATTCCAAAAATTATCAAAAGTTTGAAAAAAGTGTAAGGAATGTTAATTTGCAAAAATGTTAAGGTATTTCAAAGAATTTTGCAAGATGAAAGGGATTTCATAGGATCTACAATTATTTTAAAGCATTTACAGAATTTTTAAATATTTTGAAGATCTTAAGCTATTTTAACAGATTCCAAAGAAATTAGAGGATTTTGAAAATTTCAAGAAATTTGAAAAAAGTGCTTAGAATTTTCAAATATTTTGAACTTGATTTTAGGCGATTTTTAGACAAATTTGGAAAATAAATTAAGTAAAATTAAATTTCAAGGGATTTCTGCTGATTTAAAATATTTCCCGAGATTTTAATGGAGATTTTGAAGATTTTAAGTTATTTGATAATATTCCAAAGTATTTCGAGAGATTTCAAAAGTTTTCAGGAATTTAAAAAAATTGTGTAGCATTTCCAAAGATCTAAAGGGATTTCAAAGAATTTCGCACAATTTAAAGGAATTTGTAAGACCTCCAATTATTTTAAAGGATTTATGGGATTTTTTGCTATTTTAAAAAATTTTGAAAATTTCGACGGCCCTTCATAAATTACAAAATTTCCAAGGATTTTGAAGATTCCAAAAATTTTCAGTAAATTGAAACAGTTGTAAGGAATGTTAAAGAATGTTTTAGAATTTAAAAAAATTGTAAGCTCGATTTTCAAGGAATTCTAGAGAACTTTAAAGAATAAATATAATGAAATGAAATTTCAAGGGATTTTAAGGTATTTAATGAAATTTCCCAATAGTAATAGTTAATATTTCAACAAATAAATATTCAAATTTAAAATAAAAAGAGTCGAATTCAACCAAAAAGGACGAATTAAAAAAATTTTTAATCCTCAACCAAAATAGATTAATTTTCAACCAAAAAGTTGCGCTTTTAACCAAAGAGAATGGATTTTCAACCAAAAAGTTATTTTCTACGAAAAAGACAAAGTTTCAACAAAATACATGAATTTTTTATCATAAAATGTCCGTTTTCAACGAAAAATGAAATACTAATATTTTCAGTAAAGAAAATATAATCTCAACCCAGAAAAATAATTTTCATTAAAATAGTTAAATTTTCAACTGATTAGGTGAATTTTCAGTTAGAGTGATAGACCTAAAAAAAATCAATTTTCAAGAAAAGTGTTCAACATTCAATTGAAGAGTTGAATTTTTAACCAACAAGTTTATTTTTTAACTAGGTAGATTAATTGTTTACGAAAAAATGAATTTTTAACAATGTACATGAATTTTCAACAAAATATTTATATTTCCAACCAGAGAGATGAATTTTTAATACAAAAAGAATCAAATTTTAACAAAGTGGTTCAACTTTGAACTAAGTTTCTAAATTTTCTACCAAAAAAGATGACATGTCAATAAAATTACATTTTCAACCAATTAGCTTGTTTTTTTACCAAAAAGTTTCATTTTTCAGAAAAAAATGAATTGTCAACAAATTATATAAACTTTCAACCAAGTAATTGAATTTTCAACTAAAAAAGATGAATTAGTAACCAAATATATTTTTTTTAACTAAAAGAGATACATTTTTAACCAAAAATGGAATAGTTAAATTTTCATGAAAAAAAATTTTCAAGCAAAAAGTAAAACGAATTTACCACAAAACATTTCAATTTCCCACTAAAGAGGTGAATCTTCCAAAAATAACTTTTTGATGAAGTAGTTCAACTTTCAAATAAGTAGTTGAATTTTTGACTAAAAAATATGACTCTTAACAAAATAGATGCTATTTTATCAAAATAATGAAATTTTTAACCAAATAGTAGAATTTTTAACCAAACGAGATGAATTCCAAAAAAAAATTAAAGTAGTCTTTCTAAGCTGAAATTTTTTTTTTTTTTTTTTCAAAAATAGTTTGATTTTCTGATTGAGTTTTACTAATTTAGTTCAAATTCAGTCTCGAAAACGAGAAAAGGGGGAAGTTTTTTGAAAACAGGGAGAAAAATAAGAATTCTTTAAAAAGGGGAAGAAGCGTTCATAGACGGATCCTAATCTGTTAAGTGAATCTGCCGTCTAATTTAATCTTTAAAATCACCCATATAATGATTTTAAATAATAAATTTCCTATAATCACAAAAAAATTATAGAAAATCCAGTTATTTTAAAAATAAAAAGGTTTTTATATCTATTATTTTTTTGAAAGAACCCCCCGCCCTCCAGCCAATAACTCGAGACCTGCCCACTTCTTTTTTTACAATCTCAGGCCAGATCCTAGAACTAATTTTATAGAATTCTGACATTGAATTCAAAACGAAATCTTTTTACTAAAAGTTTACTATTACTCTATAAAGTTTCATGGAAAAGGATTTGTTTACAGTAAATTCTCGTTTCAGAAATACCGAAGCCTTCGGCACCTCCAAAGGCTACGGAAATCAAAAGCAGCGCCAACAAAGAAGGTGAGGTTCCTTTTTCCTCCTAGCTTAAGCTTTCCTCCTCGTTAAAACTAATTTCAACGCCAACGAAAATCGATTCTCTCAGCGACGCAGCTGCTAGGCAATTCTTTAATCCCGACACATATTGAGGTATTTTTCAAGATTGCTTTTTCCTCAATCATTCATGATGGGATCCACAAAGTTATTTCCTCCTTTACACATTCTTTTACTTAAAAATCAGTCGGACTAGCTGCTGTGCGCCTACAAAAAAGGGTTTTGCAGCCTATTAAGACGTTAATTAAATCGTTCAAACCTCCCCCTCTCATACTTTGCTCCCTCTACTCAATTTTCCTCTCTACCCTTCCTCACATTCAGTCATTTCACCTACTTTTCCTCACTTCCTCTCACCTTCCCTACTTCTTTTTGTTCCTAATTTCCACTCACTTCTCCTCTCTTCATTTTCTATCACTTCCCTCACTTTCTCACTTCTGAAT
Source organism: Andricus curvator (assembly GCA_932195095.1). Classification (NCBI taxonomy): domain Eukaryota; kingdom Metazoa; phylum Arthropoda; class Insecta; order Hymenoptera; family Cynipidae; genus Andricus; species Andricus curvator. Next base: position 42,684 of record CAKNYM010050435.1, read on the forward strand.
TCTCCTTATTTCTCTTACCACATCTCCCTAATTTTCCCTCACTTCTCCTACTTCCGCTCCCGAAAATTCTCCTTAATACCCTTCCTTGATTTCACTCACTACTCCTACTTCCACTCTCTCATTTCCTCTCTCTTCCTCTCTCTTCCTCTCTCTTCCTCTATTTCCTCTCACTTCCACTTCTCTTTTACCTTTCAATTCCCCCTTCATCCGCTAAATTTCCTTCTTTCTCTCCCACAATTCTGCATCACTGCCCCCCCCCTTAATTTTCCCTCATTTCTACAATCCCGATTCACACATTCCCCCTAATTTCCCGTACGCCCCCTCCCCTTTCACCCCCTTATTTCTGCTCACTTCTCCGTCTTCCCCTCCCGTCGTTTCCTTTCAATTTCCCTACTTCCCTTCATTTTTTCTCACTTTCCTGTAGGAGAGGGGCCATTCAAAAACGTGACGTTGTTTTTAAGACTTTTGCACTCTTCCCCTTTTTCGTCACAGACGAACACTCACCCCTCCAGCCCTTTAGATCTTTTTTTCTTACGTCTGAAATAAAAAACAAAACATAATATTTTAAGAGACTTCACGGCCGAAAATTCTAGCCCTCAAAACAGGGGAAATAGGATGATTTTAATGAAAATAGGGGAATAAATTCTTTTTAATAAAATTAATGTGTAGGTTAGGGTGGTTCTTATTTATACTTGGTGGATTTTTTTTCGAATTTCTCTGCTCTCACCCTCCACTTTTGTTCGAATGCCAAAAAAAATTCTCAAAATTTGAGCAATATTGGTTAATATTATTAATATTATTACTATTATTAATATTATTAATTAGAAAAAAAAGAATAATTTTAAGCCACTCTTATGAGTCCCCAAAGAAAACCCCGTAAGTGACAAATTTGAATTTTACGTAATATTACGGTTTAATGACGCTTTTTGAAAGTTAAAAAAAATCATTAATCGGTAATTTAAGAACACCCAGTCATGTTTTAACTAATATTCAATTCTTTAAACAATTTTAATCTGTTTAAATATTTGTTTTTTTCAGTTAACTCGCGAAATGAACATATTTTCCAGACTTTATGAGTTATTTAATCAATGATAACAATGAAATAATTTGTTTGAATAATTTTACAATTATTTAAATAATACGTATTTGTTTAAGTATATATTTTACATAAAAAAAACAGGAGGAACATTTTATCTCACTAAATTTTTGAAAAATTTTAATATTTTTCAGAACTAATTTGTTTATTATGAATACTCGTAGATGTTTAAACAAATTTAAATTTTGTAAACAACTTTTTGTTTTTTATATTTTATTTTTGCTATTTTTCGAAAGATTGAAATATCTTTATGTTCTATTTTGCTTTTTGAGAATACTCTTAAATGTTTAAACAAATTAAACAATTAAAAATATTAAAATTTGTCGAAAATTTAGGAAGATAAAATGTTTTTGCTGCGTTTTTGTATGTAAAATATATACTTAAACAAATACGTATTATTTAAATAATTTTAAAATTATTTAAACAAATTTGTTTATTGTTATCATTAATTAAATAACTCACAAAGTCTAGAAAATATGTTCATTTTGCGAGTTAACTGAAAAAAACAAATATTTAAACAAATTATTATTGTTTAAACAATTGAATATTAGTTAACAAATGACTGGATATTCTTAAATTACCGATTAATGATTATTTATTTGGAAAAAAAAATTTTTAAGCGTCAATAAACCGCAATATAACGTAAAATTCGAATTTGTCACTTATGGGGTTTTCTTTGGAGACCCATAAGAGTGGCCTAAAATTATTCAACTAAAATCATGAATCTACAACAAAAAATGAACTTTTAACAAAAAAGTACAAATATGATTATTTTTCAACCCATAGTTGAATCTTTAACACACAAAAAAATTAATTTTCGACCTAATATTTACAAACAATTGGTTGAATATTCTAGTAAAAGAGATAAATTTTTAATCAATAACTTGAATTTTCAATCTACAAAGACGATTTTCAATTGAATGATCGAATTTTTTACCAAAAAAAAAAGATGATTTTTTTTACAAAATAGTAGAATTTTCTAATAAATTATTAAATTTTTAACAAAATAGTTAAATTTTTAACCACTTAGTAAAAATTTTGACTCGAAAAGATGAATCTTCAACCAAATAGATGAATTTTTAAACAAAAAATTGATTATCAACGACACAGTGATATTTACAATCAAATAGTTGAGCTTTCAAGCAAAAGGGGCGAATTTTCAATAAAACTGGTAAATTTTTCAACAATTTGGTGAAATTTCCACCTAAAAAGTCGAATTGTCAAACAAATAAGAATTAATTTCAACTACAAATAGTCGCATTTTGAACTAATGAGTCAAATATTCAAGCAAAAAGACGAATTTTTTAAAAATAAGTAGAATTGTCAACGAAGAAAGATAAATTTGTACCCAAGAAAGATAAATTTTTAAATCAGAACATTTCTACAAAAAAGATTAATTTTCAATCCAAAAATAGGCATTTTCGAGACAGAAGTTGAATTTTCGAAAAAGGATGACTTTTCAACAAAATAGTGTAATTTTCGACAAAATAATTGAGTTTTTAACCAGATATTTAAATTTTGGACCTACAAAGATGAATTTTGAACCAAACAGTTAAATTTAAAAAATATATCTACCAAACGATTTTATTTGAAACAAAATAGTTGAACTTGTAAGCAATAGGGGAGAATTTTTAACAACATTTTTGATTTTATAACCAAATCGTTAAAATAACAAAACAAAAATAGGAATCTTGAAAAAACGAAATAAATTTGTAACGTGAAAGTTCAACTTTTGAGAAATTAGTTAGTTTTACAATCAAAAAAGATTAATTTTCAAAACAAAATTTGATAGTTTATATTTCAACCAAAAAAGGATTTTAATTTCAAACCAAAAGCAGTCAAATTTGACTAGAAAGATTAATCCTGTACGAAAAATGTAATATTTGATATTTCAATCAAAAAATATAGTGCCTTTAATTTAAAGACAATCGAATTTCTCAAAAAAAGACAAATTTCCAACAAAAGAGTAGAATCCTCAACCAAAACAGATACATTTTTAACCAAAAACATAAAATTTCTAACATTGAGGATAAACTTTCAAAAAAAGTACGAATTTTCAACAAAAGCTTTCCCAGGTCGAAGGAGAAAAAAATTTCAACCCAATTGTTGAATTTTTAAACCAAAAAGGGATATTGTCTAGAAAAATGTTAAATTTCTAACCAAATAGTTGATTTTTTTACGGAAGCAATAGAATATTTAACTCAGAAAGACGAATTTTCAACAAAACAGTTGAACTTTCAAACCAGAAAGACGAATTTTCTACAAAACAGTTGAATTTATAATAGAAAAGTGAATTTTTAATCAAATACATGGTTGATTTATTTACTAGGAATGATCAATTTTGAACCAAAAATGGAATAGTTAACTTTGAAGTTGAAAAAATTGATTTGCAATAAAAAATAATGAATTTCCAATAGAATATTAACATTTTTAACCAAAGAACTAGTAAAATGAATTTCCAACAAGTAGTCCAATTTTCAACAAAATAGTTAAATATTCAACCAATAAAAAGAATTTTTGGTAGATAAGTTCAACTTTCAACCAAGTAGTTGAATTTTCAACCAAAAGTGGTGAATTTTCAAGGAAGAATTTAATAGTTGCATTTTCAACTGAAAGCGAATTATTTTCAAAAAAAAAGGAATTTTTAACAAAATAGTCCAATTTTCAACCAAGTAAATAAATTTTTAACTAAGTAGTTCAACTTTTAATTGAGTCGTTCAATTTTCAGAAAACAGGTGAATTCCTAATGAAAAATTTGAAAGTTGAATTTTCGAATAAAAACAATTAATTTTCAACCTAAAACGAGTAACTTAAATTTTCAGTTAAGAAAATTAATTCTTAACCAAAAAACGAATTTTCATCAAAATAGTTGAAAAATCAACCAAATAGTAAAATTTTTAACAAAAATTTATGAATTATGAACCAAAAATATAATAGTATGGTTTCTATTAATTCAGTTCGCATTGAAACGAAGAAACGAGGAAAAGTGGAAGTTTCTTGAAAACCTAGAATGAAGTGGAATTCTTTAAAAAAGGGGCCAAGAGGGAAATTGAGGAAAGAGTGTGATGTCTGTATTTAGATGCTTTACTTGTAAAATAAAATCACTAATTTCCATTTTTCAAGCATTTATGAAAATTGTCACAAACTGGTCTGACTAAATTCTGACCTGTACTACTGTATCCGATCGCACTATATCAATGCCTGACTATACGTCGACATATACTACTTCACACATTCTGTTATTTGAAAATTTAACGACAATTAGATAGCAAATCGATTATTTATCGATTATTTCAGTAGCAAGTAACACTTCTGCAGACAGTAGTACTGCCGCTCAGTGCTATAATATTTGAAAAGTTTATGGAAAAACAAAACTTGTATGTCTTCCAATTTTTCGTGTCTTGAACTTCAATTTTTTGTTGAAATTTTTCATTTAGAAACGTACTGAGTTATCTATCTGAAAATATATCAATTTTAGTGCAAATTTAATTGTTTATAACGCTGTAAGTTGAAAACTTTTTGAACCAAAGGTACTGAGCAGCACTATTAGAGCATACAGAAGTGTCACTGTCTGCTGAAATAGATAGAAGGCTCGTGATTCTATATTATTAAAGAGAAGGGATAACTTTGGTGGACACTCAGGTCAGGTCCCAGTGGTTTTCTCTATTCAATTTATAGCGTCAAGAAACTCACCCTCGAGAAACCAATCTCAATATAATGCATTATAAACGCCGCACAAGACTAGCCATGACACTGTTACGATACTACATCTTCATATTTAAGTTTACTGGCCCATTGACTCTTGTTTTATGGGGAAATAGTGCCATTAATGCCTGATCCAAATTTCCTACCCCTTGATATTCTCAATTTATTAGCACTGTGATTAAATAGTAAATTTTCATCTAATTTATAGGGTTCTCTCTAATTTCTTGCCGGAAATTGAATTTTAATATCAATGTGTATTAAATCTTCACTATAGAAGTAAAATTATAGTGGCAATTTTACGATTTTTGCTTCATCATAGAGAAAGCTTTGTAATGGTAACATTTTCCAAAAAATTTTAATTCATTCAATTAAACCTTCCTCAATTTAAAAATGTTTAATACAATGATCTAAGCAATTGTCCGGATTTTTGTGGACGTGTATGTGTGTGTGTGTGTGTGCGGATGTCACACTCTTTTGTGATGACGATAACTTGAAATCGGTGCATATGAATTGATGAAATAAGGAGGCCTTATTTTCACTTGCAATATCAATACATTTTATTAAAGAGTAGGGAAGTGATAGTAATTTATATATTTTGAAAATCGTTTTTTTTTTTTTTTTGGTAAAACTTTTTTCATTAATATAATTCAAAGTTGATGCAAGAACAGAAAAGATGTGTTGATTCGGGTCGAATCTATTGATCTATAATGTTAATATACATTTCATTGAAGAGTCAGGAGGCTATGGTAATGCATAATATTTGGAAATACGGTTTTTTATAGTAAAACTTTTTTCTTCAACATAATTCAAAGTTGATGCAAGAATATAAAAGATTCCTTGGTTTGAGGCGAATCGATTGTCTTGCAATCTTAATACATTTTATCAAAGAATAGGGAAGTTATGATAATTTACATATTTTTAAAATCGATATTTATAGTAAAAACTTTCTCATTCTCATCAATTTAATGTTGATGCGAGAATATAAAAGTTGTGTTGATTCAAGAAAAATCGATTGACATGCAATATTAATACATTTTATTCAAGAGCAGGGAAGTTATGGTAATTTATATATTTAGAAAATCGGTTTTTTATAGTAAAACTTTTTTCATTAGCATAATTCAAAGTTGATGCAAGAATGTAAAAGATGTGTTAATTCCAGACAAATCGATTGACCTATAATATTAATACATTTTATTTAAGAGTAAGGAAGCTATGGTCATGCATAATATTTGGAAATACAGTTTTTTATAGTAAAACTTTTTTCTTCAACACAATACAAAGTTGATGCAAGAATATAAACGATTGTTTGGTTCGCGACGAAACGATTGACCTGCAATATTAATACATTTTGAAAATAAGTAGGGAAGTTATGGTAATGTATATATTTGAAAAATCGGTTTTTTATACTAAACCTTTTTTCATTAACATAAGTTGAAGTTGATGCAACAACGTAAAAGGTTCCTTGGTTAGAAAAGAATCGATTGACCTGCAATATTAATACATTTTATTAAAGAGTAGGGAAGTTATGGTAATTTATATATTTTTAAAATCGATATTTATAGTAAAAACTTTCTCATTCTCATAATTTGAAGTTGATGCGAGGATATAAAAGTTGTGTTGATTCAAGACAAATCGATTGACATGCAATATTAATACATTTTATTCAAGGGTAGGGAAGTTATGGTAATTTATATATTTAAAAAATCGGTTTTTCATAGTAAAACTTTTTTCATTAGCATAATTCAAAGTTGCTGCAACAATATAAAAGATTCCTTGGTTCGAGACAAATCGATTGACTTATAATATTCATACATTTTATTGAAGAGTAGGGAAGTTATGGTAATGTATATATTTTTAAAATCGATATTTATAGTAAAAATTTTCCCATTCTCATAATTTAAAGTTTATGCGAGAATAGAAAAGTTGTTTTGATTCAAGACAAATCGATTTACATGCAATATTAATACATTTTATTAAATAGTAGGGAAGGGGTGACGGACAACTTTGCACGTAGCAACTTTGCACGTGCCCAACTGTGCACGTCGATGGTCGGACGGACAACTGTGCACGTCCATCTGTGCACGTCCAAGACCACAAGAGCCCATCTGTGCACGTCGAAATTTCGGCGTGCACAGTTGTCACTTGGACAACTGTGCACGTGCACAGATGGTACTTGGACAACTGTGCACGTCTACATTTCGACGTGCACA
>CAKNYM010050435.1:50094-77972 GCA_932195095.1 Andricus curvator
ACAGTTGTCACTTGGACAACTGTGCACGTCGAAATTTCAACGTGCACAGTTGTCCAAGTACCATCTGTGCACGTGCACAGTTGTCCAAGTGACGACTGTGCACGTGCACAGTTGGCACGTGCACAGTTGTCACATGCACAGTTGTCCATCTGACCAACGACGTGCACAGTTGTCCGTCTGGCCATCGACGTGCACAGTTGGGCACGTGCAAAGTTGCTACGTGCAAAGTTGACCCCATCCCGTAGGGAAGTTATGGTAATTTATATATTTTGCGAATCGGTTTTTCATGGTAAAACTTTTTTCATTAATATAATTCAAAGTTGATGCAAGAATATAAAAGATTTCTTGGTTCGAGGCGAATCGATTGACCCATAATATCAATACATTTTATTGAAGAGTAAGGAAGCTATGGTAATGCATAATATTTGGAAATACGGTTTTTTATAGTAAAACTGTTTTCTTCAACACAATTCAAAGTTGATGCAAGAATATAAGAGATTCCTTGGTTCCAGACGAAATGATTGACCTGCTATATTAATACATTTCATCAATAAGTAGGGAATTTATGGTATCTTATATATTTTTAAAATCGATTTTTATAGTAAAAATTTTTTCATTCTCATAATTTAAAGTTGATGAGAGAATAAAAAAGTTGTGTTGATTCAAGACGGATTGATTGACGTGCAATATTAAAACATTTTATTCAAGAGCAGGGAAGTTATGGTAATTTATATATTTTTTAAATCGATATTTATAGTAAAAGTTTTCTTATGCTCATAATTTAAAGTTGATGCGAGAATAGAAAAGTTGTGTTGATTCAAGACAAATCGATTGACCTATAAAATTGATCAATTTTATTAAAGATTAAGAAAGTTATGCTCATTTATAATATTTGAAAACACGGTTTTTTATAGTCAAACTTTTTTCACTAACATAATTCAAAATTGATGCAAGAACGGAAAAGATTCCTCGATTCGAGCAAATCGATTGATCTGTAATATTAATACACTTTATTGAAGATTAGGGAAGTTATGATAATGCATAATATTTGGAAATACGGTTTTTTATAGTAAAACTTTTTTCTTCAACACAATTCAAAGTTGATGCAAGGATATAAAAGATTCCTTGGTTCGAGACGAATCGATTGACCTGCAATATTAATACATTTGATTAAAGAATAGAGAAGTTACGGTAATTTATATATTTTTAAAATAGATTTTAATAGTGAAAATTTTCTCATTCTCATAATTTAAAGTTGATGTGAGAATAGAAGAATTGTGCTGATTCAAGAAGAATCGATTGACCTATAACATCGATACATTTTATTGAAGAGTAAGGAAGCTAAGGTAATGCATAATATTTGAAAACACGGTTTTTTATAGTAAAATTTTTTTCTGTAACATAATTCAAAATTGATGCAAGACCAAAAAAGATTCCTTGATTCGAAGAAAATCGATTGATCTCTGATATTAATACGCTTTATTGAAGATTAAGAAAGTTATGCTCATTGATAATATTTGAATCATCTGTTTTAAACAGAAAAACTTTTTTCATCAACATAATTCAATGTTGACGCATTTTCAAATAGAATAATTCTGACAATTTTTGTAAAGAAATCATAAAGCTTGGTCAGGGATAGGGTGCTACAGAACTTTTCCCTTCTTTTCCAGCTCGAAAAATTATAATTTCAAATACAAAATTTGATTTGTCTGATTTGTTTTTGTATTTAAAAAATTGTTTGTATTATTTTGTAATTTTGTATTTTTGGTAAATTTCTATTTTTAAATTGATCAAAATGAAGACTTTCGTTTGTCTATTATTGGAAAAAATAACTAATGCTTCCTCTATGAGGAAGCAAATACATTTGCTAACGGGAAGCAAAGTGCTCGTGAAATGAGCACCACTCAATTTATTAGCACTGTGATTAAATAGTAAATTTTCATCTAATTTATAGTGTTTTCTCTAATTTCTTTCTGGAAATTAAATTTTAATATCAATGTGTATTAAATCTTCTCTACAGAAGTAAAATTATAGTGAAAATTTTACAATTTTTTCAAATATTTATATGTTATAGCCACTTAGGGAGCGTCCATATATTACGAGATACTCTGAAGTTGGGGGGGGGGGGGCGTCGCAACGATTTTGTAATACGTGATACTTCTCTGGCAAGAGAAAAAATATAATCCGATGGACACATTAAAGACTAATATTATCGACAAAGAAAATTTAGTAGTTGCATTTTCAACGAAATCGTTACATTGTCAATCCATAAAGACAAATTATTTAGAAGAAAGTAAAATTTTCAACCAAAAAAAAATGAGTTTTCGGCAAGAATGTTCATTTTCAGCTAGGTGAGGTGAATTTTCAAGCAAGAAAGGTAACTTTTTTGCCATATTAGATGAAATTTCAATCGGAAAAGACGAATCTTCAACCAAAAAGGGAATCGTTATATGGTCAGTTTAAAAAATTAATTCAATTTACAAAAAAAAAAATATAATTTCAGAGCAGTATAATTCAACTGATACAGACGGATTTTCAACAAAATATTTGAATCTCCAACCAAAATTATGCCGTTTCAACAAAGAAGATTAATTTTCTACCCATCCGAAAAAGAAGAATTTTCAACAAGAAATATAATCGTAAAATTTTAAGTTTAAGAAATGAAGTTTCAACAAAGAAGTCAAGTTTTCAAGCTTAAAGTTCAAATATTTTATAACATAGTTGACTTTTAAGCCGAAAAATAAGAATTTTGAATGACGAAAGATGAATTTTTGAGAAAATAATTAAATTCCTAACTAAAAAATATAAGTTTTCAACCGAAAAGGTAATGGTTAAATTCCAAGCTAAAAAAAATCAATTTCGAGAAAAACTGATTTTTAAACAGTTACATTCAACTGAAAAAGACGAATTTCTGACAAAATATTCGAATCCATAGCCAAAATGATAAATTTTCAACAAACAAGATTAATTTTCTACCCATCCGAAAAAGAAGAATTTTCAACAAAAGAAATAGAATCGTAAAATTTCAAGTTTAAAAAATGAAGTTTTAACAAAATAGTTAAGTTGTCAGTTAATTTTTGATAAAGAAGGATGAATTTTTAAAGAAATAGCTGAAATTCCAACTAAATCATATAAATTTTCAACTAAAAATGGAATATTTAAATTGCAAGTTTATGAAACGAATTTTCAACAATTGAATTCAACAGAAAAAGACAAATTTCTAAAAAAATAGTTAAATCCTGAACCAAGATGATTAATTTTTGAAAAATAAGAATAATTTTCTACCCATAATGACACATTTTTGAGAAAGTACAATCAAAATAGATGAATTTTCAACCAAGAAGTTGCATTTTGAACCAAAAATCTTTTTTGGCTAAGAATCTGACTGGTTGAAAATTAATCTTTGTTGGTTGTTGAATCACTATTTTGTATGAAAATTAATTATTTTTGATCAAAATTGATTTTTTTTATTCGAAAATTCGTCTTTTATGGTGGAAAAATAAGCTTCGTGTCTTTGGATGAAAAATAAACTATTTTGGTACAAATTTCTCTTTTTGGTAGAACTCTAATATTTGCGAGTGGAAACTTCAACTGTTTTGTAGAAAATTTGTCTTTTAAACAATGTTTAAAAAATTGTTGAACCTAAATGAATTATGGCTTTTTTCTTCGGGAAAAACATTCCCTACAAATCTACTTTTTAAAATTTTGAAAATAGGTAAATATTCTGCATATATAATTATCTGTTCCAAAAACATTTTCTTTTTAAAAAATTGTTTTAGTGATTTCAGCTATAGAGAAAATTTACTTTCAAAATTGGAAACAGAGTTGAAGAGAATGTTTTCTTCGAAAAAATAAGCTGTCATCATAGAAGAATTATTTTTTCTGAGAGTATCAAGAAATTATCGAGGAATGAAATCAGCTTTTGATCGTCAGAACTGGACAAAAATTGTTACAAAATTTGTTAAATAAAAAATTTCAACCCATACCATTTTTTCCAGGGACGCTAGCATATTCCATTTAAAACTCGTAAGAATAACCAATGGGTTAATTTTCGTTGATTTAATCAATCATTATGAAGGTTGGATGAAATATTAGATTGGCTCGAAAAAGGAATAAAAAAAGAAGAGAAATTCTTAAAAGAGTAATAAAAATCACTAAAAATTTTTATAATCGATTGATGCTCGTACGAATAAATTATGCTTAAAATTAAAAAAGTATTTCCGATTTAAATGTCTGATTATTCATTTCATTTATTTATTTTACTTTAATTTATTTCTTTTATTTTTATTTCTGATTTTCGCACTCTGGCTCTCTGCCACATAAATCTTGTAAAAAATCCACAGAATTTGAACCTCAGTAAATGTGCCCACATTCCACCCCTACGAATAATAGACTGAAGAGTTAAAACAAAAAAATGTTTACTTAAAAGCGTTTGAAATTTTTATAATATGATATAATTGTATTGTAAAAATATTTTATAATATAATTATTTTTTATTGTGCCAAAGGCTGCCAATTATTGTAAACACTCTAAATTTGAATCGGTCGAAAGTGACCGATTCGAAGTCAATTTTAACTGATTGAAATATTGCGGATTCGGCGACTGATTAATCAGTCGAAAATATTTTTTCTAAATCAGTCAATTTGACTCACTTACGAAATCAGTCATTTTAATTTGTACAATCTGTTTCATTTTCATCTAAAATAGTTCAATTCTCAACAAAAAGTGGAACAGTTAATTTTTCAATAAACAAAAGTAATTTTTCAGACAAAAAAAACTAGTTTCCAACAAAATAGTACAATTTTCAACAAACAAGATAAATCTTTAATTAACAAAATAATGAATTTTTAACAAGGGTGTCCAAGCAGTTGAATAAAAGAAAATTAATTTTTGGCCAAGGAGATAAATTTTTTATAAACAAATGAATTTTCAAGAAATAACATGAATTTTCAAACAAAAAGTTGAATTTTCAACTAAGAGAGATTAATTTTTAACAAAAAAAAATGAATTTCCAACTTAAATGATGAATCTTCTTCCAAAATAATTCATTTTTAATAAAGCAGTTTAACTTATAACCTACCCAAGTTCAATTTACACAAAAAATTAAATTTCCGTCAAAAAGATTAATTCTTTACCAAAAAGACCAATTTTCTGTATGAAAAACATGAATCTTCAACAAAATTGTTGAATTTGCAACTAAACACCATCAATTTTTAGCAAAAAGAAAAAAAAAAGGAAAATTTCGATCATAGAAATTAATTTTGAACGCGAAAAAACAAAGTATTTTAAACAAGTATTCAAATTTTCAATAAAAAAAGATGATAGTCATTAAAAAATGTAATAGTTGATATTTTAACTAGAAAAGATTTTAATTTTTAACAAGAAAAATTTGAATTTAAACCAAGAGATGAATTTTCAGTGAAAAAAATGTATTTTCTACTAATAAATTAATTAACAAAAAACTGAATTTTTATCAAAGTAGTTTAACTTTCAACCAAGTAGTTGAATTTTCAATCAAATTATTTTAAAAAAAAACGAGTCTGGAATAAAATAGTTTAATTTTCAATTCAACACCTGAATTTTCAATTAAAATAATAACTAATTACCCAAAGAATTAATTTTTATTAAAGTAGTGTAACTTTGAAACAAGTAGTTAAATTTTAAATAAAAAAAAATAAATGAATTGGAAACAAAAAATGCAATAGTTGATATTTAAGCCCAAAAATATTTTTATTTTGAATCCAAAACGTTTGAATTTAAAAAGAAAGATGAATTTTGAATAAGAAAATGTATTTTCTACCAATAGAAACAAATAAATCTAATCAGTAACGTCCACTGTCCAAATCAGTAATTTGAAATGTATATAATATATATAGTAATTTAGGTTTATTTTAAATCATTTATTCCATTTAACTGCACTCTAAATTTGAATCCTTCAAAAGTGAGCGATTTAGAGTCAATTTTGACCAATTTTCATCTAAACTAATAATTTATTAACCAAAAAAATTAATTTTCAGCAAAGCGTTTTAAATTTGAAAAAAGTAGTTGAATTTTCCATGAAAAGATAAGATTTTTCAAGAACCAAATAGATTAATTTTAAACTAAGAAGATTCATTTTCCACCAAAAAGACCAATTTTTCACAAAAGATTCAATGTGTTAATCAGGCATTTATAGATCATTTAAATCATTAATTAAAATGTAGGAATTCTATGAGGAATTTAAATTTAGAAATAATTCCCCTAAAATTAAGAAAAATAGCATTTCTTTCTCATATTCTTTAGTAGATACAGCCTTTGGAATTTATGATTTTCTGTAAAATTTGACAACAAAAATTTAGTTTTAATTTTTTTCGAACTAACACGTTTCTGTGCAAGGTAGACACAATTATTCAGAATCTGGATTAACAGCATTTGAGCCTGAAATTTACAAATATGAATTTGTTTATTTTGTATCTTCAATGTTTTACAATTATTTTCTGATAAAAATAAAAACTTTTCTCGGGCCATTCTCAACCAAAAATGGAGCAGTTAATTTTTCAATAAAAAAAAGTAATTTTTCAGACAAAAAAACTAGTTTTTAACAAAATAGTCTAATTTTCAACAAAGAAGATGAATTTTCATCCAAGATGATTAATTTTCAATAAAAAAAAAGTTAAGTTTTAAACTAAAAAAAAGGATTATCAGGAGAAGGATATTTTTTTATAATTAAATTCTTAACAAAGAAAATGAATTTTCCACTAAAATGATAATTCATTAACAAAATAATAAATTTTTAACAAGGTTGTCCAAGTAGTTAAATGAAAAAAATGATTTTTTCGCCGAAAAGATAAATTCTTTATAAAAAAATGAATTTTCAAGAAATAACATGAATTTTCAAACAAAAAGTTAAATTTTCAACTAAGAGAGATTAATTTTGAACCAAAGAGATGATTTTCCAAATTAAATTATGAATCTTTAGCCAAAGTAATTAATTTTTATTGAAGCAGTTTAACTTATAACCTAACCAAGTTTAATTTAAAAAGAATCTTAAATTTCTGCCAAAAAGATTCATTTTTTATTAAAAAGACGAACATTCCATGTGAAGAACATGAATCTTCAAAAAAATGTTTGAATGTGCAACTAAAAACTATAAATTTTCATGAAAAAAAAATAATAGAAAAATTTTCAATTATAGAAATTAATTTGAGCGAGAAAAACCAATTATTTTTTTAAAGCAAATTTTCAACCAAAGAGATCAATTTTGAAGTAACATCATGAATCTTCAACCAAACAAAATGAATTTGTAACAAAGTAGTTCAAAGAAGTATTTAAATTTTCAATAACAAAAGATGATACTCATCCAAAAATGTAATAATTCATATTTTAACTAAAAAACATTTTAATTTTTAACAAGAAAAAGTTGAACTTAAACAAAAAACTGAATTTCCAACAAAGTAGTTTAACTTTCAATCAAGTAGTTGAATTTTCAATTAAAAAACATGAATTATTAATGAAATAGTTGAATCCTTAACCAATTTAACAAAATTATTTTCAAAAAAATACGAGTTTTGAATACAATAGTTTAATTTTCAACTGAAATAATAACTTATTACCCAAAAAATTAAATTTCAATAAAATAATTTGATAAATAAATAAATATAATAAAATAATAATTTTTTCATAAAAAACAATATGAATTGGAAACAAAAAATGCAATAGTTGATATTTCAGCCCAAAAGTATTTTTATTTTAAATTCAAAACAGTTGAATTTAAACAAAAAGATGAGTTTGGAATAAGAAAATGTATTTTCTACCAATAGAGACAAATAAATCTGATCAATAACGTCCACTGTCCAAATCAGTAATTTTAAAAGTCTATAACTTATATAGTAATTTATGTTCAATTTAAATCATTTATTTAAATGTAGAAATAATTTTACTGTTTCATTATAATAGACAAATCAGTCACTTCGATTTTCTGATTGATTCAGTCAATAATATTGACTGATTTATCTGTAAAAATGACTGTTTTGTCAGTAGAGATGACTGACTTTTCAGTCAAAGAATGCTTGATTAGTTGGAGCAGTCAAATTTAAACTGATTTAAATTTAGATTGAAAATTCTACAATAATATTTTTATATTTTTATTTTTCTGTTGCCAACGGCGATACCACTCTGGAAACACCAGTTCTCGTAAGATCACTGAAGTTAAGCATTGTTGGGCGCGGTTAGTACTTGGATGGGTGACCGTTCAGGAAATACTGCGTTGCTGTTGGCCCGTCGTGGGTGTGGTGGGCCCACATTGGTAGTAAATATCCACCTAGAAACACTACCCGAATCGGGTAGTGAGGCAATGAACTTTCGAGTTCAAACTGCTAATCAATTTTTTTTTTTTTTTTTTTTTTTTTTCTGTGACTTTTATAGTACATTTTAAATTTTATTATACAATTTTCATCACTAGGACCCTAATGAATAAAGTAAATTGGTCAATTTTAATAATTCTCACGTAGCGTGACATGCATTCTTAAGTAAATGCCAGGTAACTTGCGAAACATAACGAATAAGCCTGATGATAAATTTTTATTTGAAAATACCGCCCTTCCTGAGAATAATATGGCACAGGAAGTCCCTCCCACCTTCATTACTGATAGCGATACTCTATTTCTGTCTCGTTTTATTAATGAATAGTTCATTTGCATGTAATACTTGAAGTTAAAGCTCCTAAGAAATTCTGATACATTCTCAAATTATAAAGCACTTAACTATAAATCAAGTACGCATACATTCTAAATTTAAATCAGTCAAAATTTTACTGATAAAATGAATCGAGTATCCTTTAACTGAAATATCAGTCATTTCTACTGACAAAAGAGTCGTTTTAAATGATTAGGCAGTCAATATTACTGACTGAATCAAATAGCCACTTGGAATGACTGATCTTCTGGCAATAGAAGTGACTGATCAGTTTCCCTGGTGGAAAAATGTTTACAAAAAAGTACAGAAAACTAAAACTATTTTTACAGGAATCTATAAATAATCACAATAAATTACAACCGAAATTACAGGAAAGTACAACTTTGTTCTATTATTGAGAAAAATTTTGTACTTTTTTGTATTTTCATGTAAATTGTATTTCATTGTAGTTTTCGTTTTCTACAAGAATTTACAAAAAATTACAACTACAAGAATCTACAGGAATTTTTGTGACCAATAAGTTGTTCTTTTCCGACCTAGAATGAAAAATATTTAAAATATTGCAATGACATAATTTTAAATTAAGATGCGATTATGTATCCATGATCGCTATTACAAAAAAGCTTCTATGTTTGAACTTTAAAAAAATGGTAGAATATTAAAAGACAATGATGAATAATTGTTATCAAAAAATAAAACACCTTACGTTTCAAGTTTTTTTTTCAAATATATATTGGGCACCATATATGCCATTTAAATTTATGTAATTTTAATATTCTCAATATTTGTCATCCTAGGTTGAAAAAGTAACAACTTTTTGACTGAAGATAAAAATTAAACAATTGAGAAAGAATTGAAATACATGCTTCTGAATTTTAAAATCTTGAAACTTATTTACTTATTTTTTTGAAAATTTGTCTTTTTTAGTCGAAAATTTCATTATTTTGATAGAAAATGCATATTTTTGTGTTGTAAATTCAACTTTTTTTCTCAAAAATTCGTCTTTATGACTTAAAAACTCAACATTTTGGACGAAATTTTTTTTTTCTTTATTGATTGAAAAATCTTTCTTGGTTGAAAATGTAACTCTTTTGTTTCAAATTCGAATTCTTTTATTTAACAGTTTTTCATTGAAGTTTAAAATATTTTTGGTGGAATTATCAACTATTACACTTTTTGTTGAGAATTCATTTTTTTTTAAATCAAAGATTTAGCAGTTTAGTTTAAAATTTCACTATTTTGTTGAAAATTCCATTTTTCTGGTTTGAAAATTAATTATTTTAACTAAAAATGTGTAAGGAAAGATTATATTTATCATTGAAAATCTACTACAAAAATATCGAGAATTGCCAAAAGGATGAGGATAATAAGTTTAATTTTGAGAGATTTCAAAAATTGGGATATTCATCAAGAATCTTTTAATTTTAAAAATGCTGTAAAAATACGTTTAATCGAAAAATATGTATTTACAGTTAACATTGTAATAAATATATAATTATTTCCAAAAAAGATTTTCAGAAATGTAAGGGAGGATCCACATATTACGTGATGTGAGTAGAAGATTACTATACTCTTCAGAGTGGCTACTAGGCAGTCTATGACTCAGTCCTATGCTACTAGATTTCCGTACCAAATATCAGATACTACAAGTTGAAAATTAATCTTTTTTAGTTAGAAATTTATTATTTATGAAGAATGTTTATAAAAATTCCATTGTTATATTGTTGAAGATTCATAATTTTAGTTGAAAATTTCACTAATTGGTTAAAAATTATCTTTTTGGTTACAAAGATTATATTTTTGGGTAGAAAAAAAAATTATTTAATTGAAAATTAAACTGTTTTGGTGAAAATTTGGTTTTTTAACTGAAAAGTCATTTTTTTATCTGAAAATTTAAATATTCCTCTTTTGGTTTCAAATTTATCCTTTAATTTAAGTTAAGTTGAAAGGTGAAGCTTAAAAAAATGTTGATTCAAACGCTCAATAATTTACGCGTATAAAATTCAACTGGAAATTTTTTAATTAAAAGCCGTTAAACTGCAAAATTCTAACTTCTATACTTTTAATTTATGAATTTTCAAAATTATATTATTTTTAGCAATTTTAAGCTATAAAACATTAATTTATACATTATAATTTGTTTCGAAGTCTTTGAAATATTCTCTTAAAATTTTGTTTACAAATAATAATTTACCAAACCTCCAGGAATCTAATAATAATATTATTATCTTGGAACTCGAATTTTTCCTACAATTTTTTTAAATCCTGCAAAAGTAAAAAAAAACTACCTTAAAATCATCCAGATTCTTTTTTGACAAAATTATTGTTAGTTTTTCTAGACATTTCGAGACAAATTTCTTATTCATTTAATGCCTTTTAAATGGCTTTAAAAGCTTATAAATGTTGTGTTCAAAATCTTTAAAAATCTACATTGTGTATTAAATGGTTTGAAATCTTTACACGTTTTAAATTATTTTGAAAGCTTTTCAAAACTTCTAAATATATTTTAAATTTAATTAATTATTTTTCAAATTAATAATTGTTCAATTGTAATTTATTAATTTAAAAAGTTAGTTTTAAATATTTTTAAATATTATCTTAAAATTAATTTTTCAAAATAAAAAATCATTTTAAATTTTCCCAGAAAAATTGTGAATTTATTTTTATTTTTTTGAAACCTTCAAAGATCCGTGAGAAGCTTCAAAATTTTATTTGGAAACCGTAAGGAATCTAAATTTAGTTTCTTATTTTTCAAAATATTTCTCAATTTTAAATTAAGTTTGGATTTTCTCAAAACTTGTAAATATCTCTTAAACTAACTCAATTTTTTCCAAACTGATAATTTCTCAATTGTTACTTATGCATCAAAATTCAATAATTTCACTTACATTTATTAAAAATTTGTTAAATAGAAAAATTAAAATTGTAACGGTCAATGTTTAAATTTAACACTCTGAAATATTAACGATTCAAGGCTTTCTATTTTAAATAGTTCAGTTTAAAATTTTTTTGTTTTTAATATTTGATTTATAATTGCTCATTTTCAATAAAAAAAGTAAGATATTACTAAATATTAAAAAAAATGTCATCCTTAATTGAAAAATTTCAAATTAAATGGTTAAAAATGTAATATTTCAGAATGAAACAATATTTGAAAAGGATTTGGAATTGCATAAGAGCGTTTAATTATGAATCTATAAATTTGAAATTATTTTAAAATTAAGAATGGTTTATAAGATTTCAATCGAAAATTTATGTTTGTTTAATTACTGAGGCTTTTAAATTGAAAATTTTCTATTTTTAACATTAAAATCTATAACTTGCTTAATTTCGTACAAATTCAGAATCAACCTGTAAAATCAATTATTGTTCAATTTTCAATAATGGAACTACAGTTCCATGAAATTTATAATAATAGCAAAAATTTTTGATTAAAGTGTTTTTTTTTCAATTGCAATTTCTGGTAGAAACTTATATATTACATACCTTACAAAAATTTACAGTAAAGTACAAGTCGATTAATTTTTTTGTAATTTTCTACAATAATTTACGTGAAATTAAAATTGTTTTCATGACGTCAAACACCTAGAATAAAAAAATGTAAAATCCTGTAGTTTTCTGTAGTACCTTATAGATTTTCACAACAAAGCAAAAAAATATATTAATAAAAAGTTATACAAATTTTTGAATTGTAGAAAATTCGACTTTATTGTTGATTTTTTTACATTTCTTCAATAAAATACAAGCAAAAAAAAGCTATTCATATTTAACTGTATTCTATTATTAAATTTTGTACATTTGATAAAAAGTACAGATTTTAACAAAAAATTACAGTTGTAGAAATGTTGTACTTCCTTGTAAAATTTTTTTCCACCAGGGTTGCTGCAATAAAATAGTGAAATTATTACTAAATTAAAATTCTGGATTAAATTCCTGAATTTTAATAAATGTTCAAAATTAAGCATAAATAACTGATTCATACATTGCAATTTATGGATAAGATCAATTTTTTTTTTTTGAGAATTTATCTTTTTTTATTAAAAATTCAACTACTGGTTTGGAAGTTAAACTACTTTATTAAACATTCATTTTTATGGGTAAACATTTATCATTTTAAATGAAAATTTATTTCTATGGTTAAAAATTTAACTATTTTGTTAAAAATTCCATGTTTTATTGGTGGAAA
Organism: Andricus curvator; assembly: GCA_932195095.1. Classification (NCBI taxonomy): domain Eukaryota; kingdom Metazoa; phylum Arthropoda; class Insecta; order Hymenoptera; family Cynipidae; genus Andricus; species Andricus curvator. Next base: position 62,954 of record CAKNYM010050435.1, read on the forward strand.
ATGAATCATTCTGGCTGAAAATTCTTCTTTTTGGTCAAATTTATCTATTTTTTATTTAAAATTGTAATATTTTTTGGCTTAAATTTCATCTGAAACATTTTGTTATAAGAAGTAATTTTTTGTATTGAAAATTTTACTACTTGCTTGACACTTTAACTGCTTTGTTAAACAAATTTTGTTCATTTGAAGATTCATGATTTTAGTTGAAAATTTAACTGCTTATCGGAAATGTAACTATTTCCTTGAAAATAATGTATTTTGTTCAAAATTCGTCTATTTGAAAGAAAATTAATCTTTCTGGAGAAAATAACAATTTTTTAAAATCAAACTATTTGTTTAAAAATCTTTGTTTTTTTCGTTGAAAATTAATCTTTTTTTTTAGTTGATAGTCAAACTTTTGACTATCCTTCAAATGGAAAGTCCTTTTTGGTATAAAATTAATGAAAAATTCATTATTTTGCTTAATGATTCCTCTTTGTAGTTGAAAATTCATCTTTTTGGTAGAAAATTTAACTATTTTGTAGAAAATTCGATTATTCGATTGATAATTAATCCATTTTAGTAGTTGAAAATTCAACTTTCTGATTAAAAATCCAGTTATGTTATTAAAAATTCGTCGTTTTTGGTATAAAATTAATCTTCTTTGCAAACAATTTCTTTCTTTTCAAAGTAAACTACTTGGTTAAAAGTTAAATTTCCTTGTTAAAAATTCAGTTTTTTGGTAAGTAGTTTCTCATTTTATTTAAAAATCAATCTTTTTGTTTAAAAATTTAACTATTTTGTTCAACACTCGTTTTTTATTTGTTGAAAATTAATCGTCTTGAGTTAAAAAGTTAACTTTTTGGTTAAAAATTCTTGTATTTTGTTAAAAATGTATTTTTTGTTGGTAAAAATTTTATCTTCTGATTTGAAATTTTTTTTTTTTTTTGTCAAAAAATGACCTTTTTAATATAAAAATTCAGCAGATTAGATCATTAAAAATGACTGATTTTATCAGTGAGTCCAATTGCCTGATTTGAAAAGTCAATTTTGACTAATTGGTCACTTGTCGAATCCGCATTATTTATGACTCAAAGACTGATAAATCATTCAAAAGTGAATTTTTAAATCAGTCAATTATATATTCTCGTGAATTTTCACCTACAAAAGGACAATTTTAGACCAAAATAGGAGTAGTTAAATTTTCAATAAACAAAATAATTCAAATTTCTCAATTAATCATTAAACTAATTTTCAACAAAATAGTTGAATCTACAACAAAAGAGATGAACTTTCAACTTAAATAATGAATCTTCAACCAAAAAAAAAATGAATTTTCAACAATAAAAGATAAATTTTTAACGAAGAAGATTAATTTTCTACCAGAGAAAGTTGAATTTTAAACTAAAAGAAAATTCATTATCAAAAGAAATTAGTTCTTAACAAAAAAGTTAACTTTTCAACTAAAGGGATGAATTTTCTCCTAAAATGATAATTCATTAACAGAAATAATGAATTGTTACAAAAGCATTTAAACTTTCGACCAAGCCCAGTTGATTAAAAAAAATGAATTTTCTGTCAACAAAATTAATTTTATACCAAAAAAGGCGAGCTCACAATGTAAAAAAAGATTAATCTTTAACCAAATATTTGAATTTGCAACCAAAAAAATCAATTTTTATAGACAAAATGAATTTTTAACCATAAAAAACGAAGTTTCAACGAAGGAGTTAAATTATCAACCCCAGAAATATGTTTTTTACTGAAATGATGAATTATTAACCAAAAAGAAGGATTTTTTAACAAAGTAGTTAAGTAGTATATTAATTTTTAACCAAGTTTATATTCAAGTGAATTTTTACCAAAAAAAAACGAATTTATTATAAAGTTATTTAATTTTCAACCAAACAAATTTTCATCTAAAATAATAAATCATTAACCAAAAAAATTAATTTTCAGCAAAGTGTTTTAAATTTGAACAAAGTAGATGAATTTTCCATAAAAAGATCATATTTCTTAAGAAACGAAAATACGCATTTGAGTTTGAAATTTACAAATATGAATTTGTTTATTTTGTATCTTCAATGTTTTACAATTATTTTTTGATAAAATAAAAAAAAATTGCGGGCCCTTTTTGAGAAAATACATTTTTAATTTTTTTTAAATCTAATGTTTTAGTCTGTTTCGAAAACAAGGCGAGATAAGGAATAAAGTCAAGATTAAAATCTGCAGTCATAAACTTAATTTCTGATCAGTTAATGATTAATTGCTTGATTAGAAATTTCATAAAATCAGAAATTGTTATACATTTTGTCAAAACCTTTTTTTTCAATCAGATACATATATAAAAAATAAGAATTCTGAAAAAAATGTGAGATTATAAAATGATAAAAGAATATTTTTGTTGCAATTTTTCAAGAAAACATATATATGATTAGATTAATCAACTTAGATATATATTTAGGAAAATTGTACAAATTTTTACAACCCGTAAGGGGTGAAAAATGTCAATTACTTAAAAAAAAATATATTTTTAAAAAAGGAAATTTTTTGGGCTAATTGTATTTGGATTTGAAAAAATTTTTAATTCTAATCATTTTTCTAGTAAATCATGCTGAATGGAAATCACTATTACAAAAAAGAAATAATCTACAATTTCCTATGGAAGTGAAAATCTCAAATAAAAAATTGTTTAAATTGGTTTCCTATAACTCTAATGGATATCCTAAATGCTGGTCCCAACAATTTTTTATTCATTTATTCCTACGAATAAAAATGTTAATTCAAAGAATAATAATTATAATAATAAAATATAAATAAATTGAAAACCTTATTCACTTGTCAGCAAAAGCCTTTTTTTGGGCCACGCTAAAGTACAAACATGAATACCATATTTAGGCCAATGAAATATCTTTTTATACATTTTGAAAATATGCAATCATAGTGAATGTAAGAGCTTTAAAAGAACCATATTTGAAATCAATCCTCCTAGTAAAAATAAGGTAATAAAATAAGTGAAAAGTACATCATTAATTACAAATTATTTATTTTTTTATATAGGTTTGTAATCTAAACTTTTTACTAAATCTCAAATGAATAAATTATTTTTAAATTCATGGAAATTTATTAATTTTTTTACACATAAGAATAAGATTTGTGATGAATTAAATATAAAAGCATCCAAGGCTAATGAATGCGTGAAGGTTGTGATTTACAAGAAAATCAATCTTGATACAGATGAGTAATTAATGGTTTCTTTCAAATCACGATTGTTTACTATGAATAATATTCTGTACCTCGTACAATTCCCTTGAGGTTGATAAACCTCAGAATTTTCAACCAGAAATTTGGCTTTTAAACCCGAAAAAAAAGTTTACCCAAGAAATATGATTTTTCAACCAAATAGTTGAAATTTTAACACATAAAAAAATTAATTCTAGACCAAACGTTTGCATTTATAACTTCCGGTGGAAAAAAGTCTTCCAACAATGGACAACATTTCTACAACTGTAATTTTTTGTTAAAATCTGTACTTTTTTGTAAAAAAAATAGTACTAAATACTAAATACAAATAGCTAATTTTTTTCTTGTATTTTCTTGTAGAAAAGTGAAAATTTCACATTAAAGTATAAGTTTCTAAAATTCGAAAATTTTTATAAAATATAAATTTTTACAAACAATACTTCTAGAATCCGCATCAACGTTTCGACTTGTACTTTACTGTCAATTTTTGTAAGATATGTAATATATAAGTTTCTACAAGAAACTACAGTTAAAATAATAATACACTTTTGCCAAGAATTTTTGCTTTTATAATAATTCACACTGAACTGTAGTTCCATTATTGAAAATAGAACAATAATTTATTTAATTGAATTTGAAATTTTTTAATTGAGGATGAAATTTTTTTGAATATTTAGTAATATTTTACATTTTTTATTCGAAATAAGCAATTATAAATCAAATATTAACAAATAAACAATTTTAAACCGAACTATTTGAAATAGAAAGCCTTAAATCGTTAATATTTCAGAGTGTTAAATTTAAACTTTGAACGTTACAATTTTAATTGTTCTATTTAACAAATTTTTAATAAATTTTAGTGAAATTATTGAATTTTGATGCATGAATAATAATTGAACAATTATCGATTTGGAAAGAATTTGGGTTAGTTTTAGAGATATTTACAAATTTTAAGAAAATCCAAACCTAATTTAAAACTGGAAAATATTTTGAAAAATAAAAAGCTAAATTTTGATTTCTGAAGGTTTCGAAGTAAAATTTTTAAGCTTTTCAATGACCTTCAAAGGTTTTAAGAAAATAAGAAAATTCTTAAGTTTCCTGGGAAAATTTTAAATGATTCATTATATTGAAAAATTAATTTAAAGAGAATATTTAAAAATATTTAAAACAAACGTTTTTGGTTAATAAATGGCAATTGAACAATTATTAATTTGGAGAATCATCGAGCAAGTTTGAAATATATTTAGAAGTTTTAAAAAGCTTCCAAAATAATTTATAACGTGTAAGGATTTCAAACCATTTAATACAAAATGTAGATTTTTGAAGATTTCAACACACAAAATTTATAAGCTTTTGTAGCAAATTTAAAGGTTTTAAATAAATAAAAAATGTGTATCAAAATTTCTAGAAAAATTAGCAATATTTTTGTTTGTCTGAAAAATTAATTTAAAAAGAATATTGAATAATATTTCCAAAATTCTCAAAAAAAGAATCTGGATAATTTTAAGGTAGCTTTTTTTTGCAGGATTTTTAAAAAATTGTAGGAAAAATTCGATTTCCAAGATAATAATATTATTATTAGATTACTGGAGATTTTTTAAATCACTTTTTTAAACAAATTTTTAAGAGCATATTTAAAAAGGCTTCAAAACAAATTTTAATGTATAAATTAATGTTTCTGGCTTAAAATTGCTTAAAATGATATAATTTTGAAAATTTATAGATTAAAAGTATAAAAGTTGAAATTTTGCAGTTTAACTGCTTTTAATTAAAAAATTTTCAGTGTAAAAGTGTTAAAAGTGTTAAAGAGTGTTAAATTATTGATCGTTTGAATTAACATTTTTTTAAGCTTCAATTTTAAAATTCAAAAGTATGTATTTCACTTTGAGTGGCTTAATTTGCGGTTCAGTTTTTATAACATCAACTGAAAAATTTTTTATCTTCAAGAGTTCGAATGTTTTAATTTCATTGACCGTGATCAATTCTTTCAAAAGTGGTTCTTTTTTGACCTAGGATAAGAAATATTATATATATTGCAATGACATAATTTTAAATTACATATATGGTGTCCTATCGATTGCTATATATTTGAAAAAAGTTCAAATGTAAGGTTTTTTGTTGTTTAGTAACAATTATATACATGATCGCATCTTAATTTGAAATTATATCATTGCAATATTCTTAATATTTGTCATCCTAGGTCAAAAAAAAACATCTTTTTGGCTGCAAAACATGTAAATTTCTGTAGATTCTTGTAGCTGTAATTTCTTGTAAATTCTCTTAGAAAATTTAAACTGCAATAAAATACAACAATGTACATAAAAATACAAAAAAAAGGTGACAGTTGAACTTTTAATCCAAAAGGAAGAATTTTATATCTAAAAAGACGAATGTTAAAAAAAACTCTCTTATTTTTAACCAAAAAGATGACTTTTTTATAAAATTGTTATATTTTAAAAAAAATAATTGAATTTTCAATCAAAGAGTTGAATTTTCAACTAGCATTATGAATATTCAACAAAAAAAACGCATTTTCAACAAAGAAGTTCAACTTTCAACCAAGTAGTTGAATTTTCAAACTAAAAAGCATTATTCTCACCCAAACATATAATATAGTTGATATTTTCACAGCGAAAAAGATTACAATTTCAAGTAAATAATAGTTTAATGCAACCACAAAAGACGACTTTTTAAAAAAAGTAGTTGAATTCTTAACCAAAACAGCTTAATTTTTCACCAAACAGTTGCACTTTCAACTGAAAAAGATCAAATTTAAAAAAAGGAGAATTCTCTACAAAAGAGTTAAATTTGCTACCCTATAATATGAATTTTCAACCAAAAAGTTCATTTTGAACCAAAGTTGAACCAAGTTGAATTTTCTACCAAAATGGTAGACATTTCAAACAAACATGGAAAAATACTTAAATTTTCGGCTGACAAAATTAACTTTTATGGAAGTAGCTGAAATTCCAACCAGCTAGTTAAATTTTCAATGAAGAAGAATAATTTTCTACCAGAAAAGAGGAATTTACAACAAGATATATAAATTTTGAACGAAATGGTTAAATAATCAAAAATAGAATGGTTAAATTTTCAATTAAACAAAACTAACTTTCAACGAAAAATTATTAGATTTTCCTATTGGTTTCTGTTAATTCAGTTCGTCGAAGTTAGGCGAAAAAACAATAAAAAGGGATAGTTTCTTGAAAACAGGGGGAAAAAGAGGAATTTTTTAAAAAAGAGCTTATGTTTTTAAAAAAGCTTTACTTTCACAAATCTTCGCAAAACTTGATACACCACCTGGTAGTGTGACGTTTTTCAATAGCCCCTTAAGAATCTCTCTTTGTCACTTTCAGGGCTGACTAAACTCTGACACATTCTACTGGATCCGATCGCTCTATATCAGTGTCTAACTAAACGTGGACTTATACTACTCACCTCCAACTTGAATTTACTCTCCACTGAAACCACATTTTTTTACTATAAGTAGACCCGTATTACTACATACTTAACTGGCTGAGTATACTATGACTTGCATTACTCACTGACCCCCTACCAATATATTTGATCGTAGATGGCTGACTATACCATGACTTGTATTACTTATTGACCCTTATCCATATTTTTTGCGTATGAATGTCTGACTATATACTGATATTCACTACTTTAACATGTCGCTTTGGCACAACTGGGCTGACTAAACTTTGACATTTACTACTTGATCCGATCGCGGTGTCTGCATGTCTGACTATACGTCGACTGATACTACTCACCCCTAACTTGAAGTATCCCGTGAAACCACATGTTCTGACTATAAGTTGACCCAGACTACTACATCCTAAAAACTGGCTAACTATACACTGATATGAACTACTTAATAATATATCTTTTAGACTTAATAGGCTGATTGAACTCTGCTCTGTACTACGGTAACCCATCGCGCTGTCCCGCACGGCTGACTATACGTCAATTTGTACTACTACAAAATAGTTGAATTTTCTACAAGAATAGTTGAATAGTTGAATTTTGAATTTCAAAAAATCATTTCTTAACAGCTATATAATATCTTTGTTTAAGCGACTCAAAAATGTGATTTATTAATAATGATAGTCCAAAAAATTTTGCTACAAATCCATATTTTGAAGATTTTGACAGTATCGTTGGTTCATTTTCAACGATATCTGTAACACTTTTTTTGAGCGATGACACTATTTTGCTAATATTTTGAAAAAAATATAACTAAAGACACTTTTTTCGCACAATTGCCCGATAGTATTCTAAGCAAAACCAAAAATTTATTTTAAGAGAAAAACGGTTGAATTGAATCAAAAGGTGAACTACTTCAACAAAATAGTTTAATCCTCAACCAAAACAGATTAATTTTCAACCAAATAGTTGCATTTTTAAGCAAAAAATATAATCTTTGTGTCAAAAGAGATAATTTTTTAACGAAAAAAAAAATTAATTCTCCACAAAAAATATAATTGATCATATTCTAAACGAAACAAAAAATTTTTGGGAAGAGAGAAACAGTTGAATTGAATTAAAAGGGACGTTTTTCCAACAAAATAGTTTAATCCACAACCAAAACAGATTAATTTTCAACCAAACAGTTGTATTTTCTACAGTGGAATATATTATTTTTATCAAAAGAGATAACTTTTCCAATAAAAAAAAAATTTTCAATCAAAAAAAATTTTTCAGTCAATGAAGGAAAAAAAAATTCATTTGAAATGTTGAATTTTCAACCAAATAGTTAAATTTACAAGAAAGAAAATTTCAACTCAAAAGAGTAAGTTTAATTTTCAAGCCAAAAAGACGAATTATCTATAAAACAGTCGAATGTTCAATCCGGGAATATAAATTTCCAAGAAAAAAGTTGATTCAAAATCAATCAGTTAAATTTTCAACAAAATAGTTAAAATTTCAGATAAAAAATAATTCGGAACCGAAAAAAAAAAAACGAATTTCTAACTGAAGTTGTGAATCTTTCACCCAAAAAATGAAGTTTCAAGAAAGCAGTTCAACTTTTGAACAAAAAGCTTGATTTTCAGCCTAACAAGATGAGTTTTCAACTAAGAATTTAATAGTTGATATTTCAACAACAAAAAGTTTTAATGTAAAATAAAAAAGAAGTAAAATTCAACTAAAAAAGACGAATTTTCAACAGAATACTTGAATCTTTATCTAAAAAAGATTAATTTACAACCAAATAGTTATATTTTTAACCAAGAAAATTGATTTTCTACCTAAAAAGTCAAATTTTGAAGAAAATGCAAAAATTTTCAATTCAATAACTGCATTTTCGATCTGCATTTTCTACAAAACAGTTCAATTTTCAATCTGAAAATCTGAATTTGCAACAAAATAGTTAGTTTTCGACAGAAAAAAATGTTTTAAAACCATAAAGTTGCATTTTTAACCAGAACAGATAAAATTTGTATAGAAAGAGATAAATTTTCAAACAAAAAAATCAATTTTCTACCAAAAAATATGACTTTTTCACAAAATTTTTTAATTTTCAACAAAATAATTCAAGATTGAAACCAAATAATACATTAAAAAAAAGATGAATTTTTAATAAAAAATTAAATTAAAAAATTAATTAAAAATTAATTAGCAATTTTCCGGATGTGTTTGAAATTTTTTTGATGCTAGATGCAAACGATCCCCCCAAAAAGTTTCGAAATCCAAAAAAATAAAGGTCCTATTTTTTCTTTTTTCAAAATTTTGATTTTATATGGGAAAAAGTCACTTTTTGGTATTTTTCGAATAATTATTCAGGGTTAAGGAAAAGTTGACATTAAAGTTATAAGGCTTCTAAAGTACTTTCCAACGAAGAATTTGACCTATCATACATATGAATTTGACGCCCCTAACACACCCCCACGATGCCCTGAAAACTACCCTTAAATCGAAAAATGTACTTTTTTCAGGAAATTGACTCTTTTAAGCAGTTTATTCTCCTTTTTTTCGGAAATCATTACTATAGGTCTATTGGAATATTTAAAAATGTTTTTTAGTTAATTTCCATTTATTTAAATAAATTCTATTTGTTTAAATAATATGTTCTTCTATAAAATTCGTTTTAAATCTGTTCTCTGAGATCGGAATGGCAGGTTATTATCTAAAAGTAACTTTATTTATTTATTTATTTATTTATTAATTTCTTTCTATTATTTAAACAATAATTATTATTAATTTGCTACTTTTTTGCAATTTATGGTAAAAAAGTCAGCTTTTCTTGTGATAAACCTATATATTTTAATTTCAAAGTATCCTCTATACATTATCCAATGAATCCTAAATTGTTTAAACAAATTTAATTTGTTTAAACAAATTTTTTTCTCCAATTCGCCTAAAATTCTGGTTTTTTGTAATAAACATATATATTTTAAATTCAAGGTATTTCTAAAAATATTCATTGAATTTTTTTTAACACTTAACAACATTTTAAAAATCGCTTTTTTATAGTGAAACTTTTTTCATTAGCATAATTCAAAGTTGATGCAAGAATATAAAAGATTCCTTGGTTCGAGATGAATCAATTGACCTATAATATTAATACATTTTATTAAAGTGTAGGGAATTTATGGTAATTTATATATTTCGAAAATCGGTTTTTTATAGTAAAACTTTTTTTATTAGCATAATTCAAAGTTGATGCAAGAATATAAAAGATTCCTTGTTTCGAGACGAATCGATTGCCCCATAATATTATTACATTTTAATCAAGAGTAAGGAATTTATTGTCATTTATATTATATTTAAAATCGATTTTTATAGTAAAAATTTTTTCATCAGCATAATTCAAAGTTGATGCAACAATATAAACGATTCCTTGGTTCGAGACAAATGGATTGACCTATAATATTAATACATTTGATCAAAGAGTAAGAAAGCTATAGTAATTCATAATATCTGAAAATACGGTTTTTTATAGGAAGACTTTTTTCTTTAACATAATTCAAAGTTGATGCAAAAATAAAAAAAGAAAAGGGGAAACACTCGAGATCTAAAGTGAGTCCGAGGTCAGAAATTTTTTTCCTCGTAAAATTCCCGTATATAGCGGAAAGCAGCAACTATAATAATTTATGTTTCATACCGAAAGAGAGGCGAGAAGAGAATGTTTTAAGAGGTTCGGCTCTCTTGCCCACGCGTCAGATCGAAACTCAATTCTTTATGCAAAAGCTTTTCAACGCGTAATGAAGTAACTTTGGTGCTTTTACACTTTGCTATATAACACCCGTCTAACTTGACTTGTTGAAGGCTCTTTAAAAAATTCAGGCGAAAAATTCCTTGAAAAACCGCTCTTTCCGGTAGCTTTAAAGAGAAGTGAGTATACTATGTACCAAGCATGGATTAAATGATAAGCAGCTTTTTTCAATAATAATAAGCTATTTTGAACGAGCTGTACTAAAAATCACTCCTGACTTTGAAACGTAATTAATACTTTAAAAAAGCGAGAAACTTTTTTAAATTTTGTTGAAAAGATTATGAAATTCTGATACCTAACGAATGATACCTAATAGAGATATTTTTGGCTTTTCAAATTCAATTTCTCGAATTTTGTATATTGACTTGAACATTCTATGAATATGATTTTCGTAAGATTCTTGAAAAAATTCATAAAGATTTTTTAAGTTCATTTTCAACCAGATAGTTAACTTTTTAACCACAAAAGATAAATTCTTAACGGAAAATGTAATGTGTAATTGATATTTAAACCGTGAAAGATTATCGTTTTAATCAGAAACACTAAGAACTCATCCACAAAGACAAATTTTCAATGCGATAGATGAAAAAAATAAGATTCGTTTTTGATTAGTTGCATTATTAACCAAAAAAGATTAAACTTCTTTCAAAAGAGATAAATTTGCTGCAATAAAGTTTCTTTTTAAATCTAAAAATATGAATTTTTAACCAAATTAATTAATTTTTCACACAAAAAAAAACAATAATACAAAATATTTCCATTTTCAACTGAAGAGAAGAATTTTCAAATGAAGCGGTGAACCTTAAACAAACCAAAAATATTGAATTATTAAGAAAAATGTGATAGTCGATGTTTCAATCCAAACAGTTGTTGTACATAGCAGTTACATTTTTTAACAAAGAAGATGAAATTTCTATCAATTATTCCTAAAATTTGGGAAAAATTTAAAAAAATTTCAAAATTGCATCACAATCATTCAGATTCTTTTTGAAAATTTCAAAAATATTCCTTAAAGTTTGTAAATTTTCATTAAAAATTAATTTTTCATAATAAAAAGTAATTTATGATTTTTTCAGGAATTTTGCTTAAATTTTTTTTGTACTGAAAAATCAAAAGTGTCCTTGAAATATCCTAGATCCTTCTTTGAACATGTTGGACATCTTTTACAAAGTTTTGAAACCTTTCTCAACATTTCTTTGGAAATAATTTTTAAAAAATTATAAAATGTTCCCATGAATCTTAAGAAAACTTTATATTATTTGAAAGCTGCCCTAATTTTCGAATTTTTTAAAAAACATTTAAATTTATTCGAATTTGTCTTAAACTTTTTGAAAAATCTTTCAAAATATTGCCTTAAAATCTTGCAGATTTTTTTGACACATTAATCAATCTTTTTGAATGATTTAAAACCTTTTAAAGTTTCCTTAAAAAACTAATTTTCTGAAATAAACAATCATTTTAAATTTTCCGAGGCAGCTTAACAAATTTGTTTTCATTCTCTTGAAACCTTTCAAAATTCTTTAAAATCTTCTGAATTTGTTCTTAAATCTTCAAGAATCTACATTTTGTTTAAAATTGTTTGAAATGTTTTCAAGTTTAAAATGATTTTTGAATCTTTCAAAACTTCTGAATATATTCTGAAATAATTCAGAGTTTTCCTAGAATTTTTGTAAAGCCTGCAAATTAAAAAAAAAATGGTCTCAAAATCTTCCAGATTCTTTTTCGACATATTTTGAAACCTTTCAACTTTGAAATTAATTTTTGAAAATAAGCCCTAATGCATTTCAAGTTTTTCCAGAAGTTCTCTTTGTTGGTAACAGTAATTTTTTTTGCTTACCGATACCAATAGTGTATAAACTTCTTCAATTGAAATACCTTATTTAATTTTTCTCGTCATTTAAAGTGTATAACAAAATTTACAAATATTAGTTTCGGTCGGGTGCCCATCCGTCCTTTCATCATACATTTTGCCCGAAAGAGGAAGTAGGGGAAGTATGGGAAATAAGGTAAGGGGTGTGACGGAAGGGGGTGTGGTGGAAGTGAGGAGAAGTAACGAGAAATGAGGACAGAGGATGTAGTGAGAGTGAAGGTAGAAAAGGGATGTAATGAGACGAAGGAAAGTGAGGGGAGCGAGGAAAGCGAGGGGTTGAGAAGTAGGGGATGGAAGAGGAAAGAAAAGAAGTAAAGGGAAAGTAAGGGGAGTAAGGGAAAGAAAGTAGATGACGTGAGAAGAGGGAAAGTGGAGGAGGCTGAAGTGATGATGTAGGGGGAGTGAAGAGAAATGAGGGGACCTAGAAGATGGAAAGTTGAGCAGATGAGTTAGGCGAGCACGGGAGAGAGAGTAGGCGAAGTAAGGAGAGGGAAAGTAGAGGAGGGCGAAGTAGAGGAAGGGATAGTAAGTGAAGGAATAAGGATAGAGATAGTAGGGGAAAGAAACGGAAGTAAATAAGTAAGAGCAGAAAGAGTAGAGAAATTATAAGGAGCAAGGAAGGGGAAGTAGAGAAATTAAAAGGGGTAGTACGGATTTGAGTTTGAGCAGGGGACGGGAAGTGGTATGTAGTGGGGCTGAGAGGAGGAAGTGGGATGTAGAATTAATGTGAAGAAGTGAGGGAGGCGAGGGGATGGGAACTAGGTGATGGGAGTGAAAGTAAGAGAGTAAGGGGAGTAAGGTAGAGAAAACAGAAGAAGTCAGGAGCGAGAAAATAAAGAAGAGTGATCTAGGGTAGAGGATGGGTAGTGAAGGGGGATTTAATTGTATCAATAATTGGTACTTAAAATAAATAAATAAATAAAATAAATAAATAACACGGGTGTGGAGGAAAAGCAAGGGAAGGAGAAGGAAGGTAGTAGGGAAAGTAGGCAAAGTAGAGAAAAGGATGGTAATTGAACGAATAAGGATATAGATAGTAGGGGAAAGAAACGAAAGTTAAAAGTAAGAGCAGGAACAGTAGAGAAAAAGAGGGCTAGGGGACGTAGAAGAAGTGATGAGAAATGAGGGGAGATGAATTGAGGAAAGAGAATCAAATGTAGGGGAATTAGGAGGAGTGAGAAAGGGGAAGTAGAGGAATTAAGGGGGTAGTATGGATTTGAGTGTGAGCAGGGGACGGAAAGAGATATGTAGTTTGACTAAGAGAAGGGAATGTGATTTAAGGTTAGAGAGAAGAAGTGAGGGAGGCATGGGGATAAGAACTAGGTGATGGGAGTGGAAGTAAGAGAGTCAGGAGAGTAAGGGAGAGGAAACAGAAAAAGTCAGGAGCGGGAAAGTAAAGAAGAGTGAAGTAGGGGAGAGGATGGATAGTGAAGGGGGATTTAATTGTATCGATAATATGGGTGTGGAGGGAAAGCAAGGGAAGTAAGAGGAGAGGGAGTAGAGAAAGTAGGCAAAGTAGGGGAAGGGATGATAAGTGAAGGGATGAGGATAGAGACAGCAGGGGAAAGGAAGGGAAATAAAAAAAATAAGGAGAAGGGAAAGTGTAGATAACGAGGGCGAGGGGCCGTGCAAGAAGTCATGAGAAATGAGAGAAGATGAATTGAGGAAAGAGAATGTCATGTAGGGGAATTATGAGGAGCAAGGAAGGGGAAGTAGAGGAATTAAGGGTGTAGTAGGGATTTGAGTGTAAGCAAGGGACAGAGAGTGGTATGTAGTGGGACTGAGCGGAGGAAATGGGATGTAGGGTGAGTGTGGAAAGAGAGGTAGGCGAGTGGTTGGGAACTAGGTGATGGTAGTGAAAGTAAGAGAGTTAGGGGAGTAAGGTAGAGAAAACAGAAAAAGCCACGAAAGGGAAAGTAAAGAAGAGTTATGTAGGGGAAAGGATGGGTCGTGAAGGAGGATTTAATTGTATCGATAATAGGGGTGGGGAGGGAAAGCCAGGAAAGCAAGAAGAGGGAAAGTGGGGAAAGTAAGCAAAGTAGGGGAAATGAGGGGGATCTAGAGAAAGTGTGGGAAGATGGGGGAAGGGGTGTTGAGGTGAGAAAATGAGAAGTAGGTGAAGTAGAGGAGTAAGAGAGGGAATGTAGGGGAAGAAAGTATATAGGAAGGACCACAAATGGAGGGGAAGTGAGGGGCTAGTAAGATAGTGAGGGTGAAGAAGGGAGGAGGAGTAGCGTAAAGGAGGGAGTGCTCAGTTTTCTAACCCCATATTGAAAAAGCATTAAAAATTAACTTAAATGTTTATTCAAACTATTATTCCTTAGTCTTTAAGTTTTCAAGATTTTTATTTATTTATCACAAGCTTCACGGTCTTTCCCCTATTTAATTTTTTGTGTGCTTCCATTTAAATTTGTTGAAAATGCAAATTTTTTTCAATTTATATTTTATTTTTGAAAATTCAACAGTTTTTCAACAGTTTTTTTTTTTTTTTTTCAAAAGCTTTTCTGGTTAAAATTTCAACTCTTTTAGTATACATTTCATACTTTTTGGTTAAAAATGCAACTGTTTGCTTGAAAATTAATCTGTCTTGGTTGAGGGTTCAACCATTTGGTTGAAAATTGTTCTTTTTCGGTTTAATTCTACTATTTTTGATATAAAACTAACTTTTTTATCGAAATATCAACTATTACATTTTTCGTTGAAAATTAACT
>CAKNYM010050435.1:93672-116100 GCA_932195095.1 Andricus curvator
TCATGTGCACCAGAAATAAATAATGATTAAATAGCGTCAATATAATTGAGAATGTCAATTTTTCCTCTAAAATGGCCTTAAGCGACCTTTGAATGTTATTGTAAAAATCCGAAAAAAATCTGAGTCCAATAATCAACTGTGAAGAACATAATTCATGCACGCCAGGAATGAATAATCAATAAATAGCGTCAATTTAATTTAGAATGGCCATTTTTGCCCCAAAATGGTCTTGAGCGACCATTGAATGTTATTGTAAGAATCTGGAAAAAATCTTAAGTGCAGTATTGAATTGTGAGGAACACAATTCATACACGCCAGAAATGAATAATCAATTGATGACGTCAATTAAATTAGGAATGATGATTTTTGCCCTAAAATGGCCTTGAGCGACCTCTAAATATTTTTTAACATTCTGAGCCAAGTTGAATTTAAAAAAAGCCAGAAAAAATCAGCCTAGTATACATTTTCAATTGTTGAAATTTAGTATACAATAAAACTCTAATTAATTAAAATCCAATCAGGTTTTCAACAAGAATGATTGCAAAATTTCCGAGAAAGTAGTTTGAAAGCATTTTACTCTAAAATCGAATAGCTCACAATATGTAATAACAAATTATTATAATTAATTTGTCAACATTTCCAGCCCCGGTCTCATTAAACAACTAAATTAGATACTAAAATGGTCAAAGGGAATTCTGGATGAAATTACAATTAATATAAAGCACTGATGTAATTTTCCTATAATTTCATAATTTTCGAGAGTGATCTGTGAGTTTCATTGACAGTACTACCGCGCATCTGCATAACACCGCAGGTAGACATACTGGACAAGATTAGCCCATGGAGACCCGGCTGTTTAATAATGAGTCCTATACTCTCCGAGGGCACCCATCGATCCTGTAGTCCTAATTAATTAACATCAGCGAAGGCTCGAAGATAGTGAATCCTGACATTTATGGTCCATATTATGCTCCTGATTAGCAATATCGACCCATAAAGACTTTAGAGAAAGACATTCAGGTTAGGGTGGTTCAGAAGACATAAACTTTTAAAAAGTTACGGTGCACCTTGATATTCCCCGGTGGAAATTTTTTTACAGGAAAGTACAGGAAACTAAAACTATCTTTACAATCCGAGTAACACCCGTTCCTACACAAATATATTGTACACAACGTATACTGATCTTATTTTTCTTACACAAAATATGTTCTACACAAAATATTTCCTATACAGAATTTAATACTGGTATATTTTTTCTACACCAAAATTTTTCTACACAGAATATTTCCTACACAAAAATGTATAGTAATGATTTTAGCCTGAAAATATTCTCAAAACATTCTACACAAAAATATTATGTCCAATATTTTTCCTACACAAAATATGTTCCACACAACATATTTAAAACAGTAAATAAAATATTTTTTACACATAGTAGATCCTACACAAAATAAAATGATTACAGTTTAATTTGAATATTGTTGCTACTGTAAAGTAAAGTAAAGATATTCAACACAGGCATATTTTACAAAAAAAATATTGAGTGTGAAACTTTTCCTACACAAAAAATATTTTACATAAATTATTTCCCAAGGGGAAATATATACGAATGTTTAAAGTAATTTTTCTTTTTTTAAGATATTTGGCAATTCTTTACGCAATTTTGATTTGTTTGAACGATTTCCTCATTCTTTAAATTGTGAAAAGTTATAATTTTCTGAAATTAATTTCGGCGATAAAGAATGTTGAGAGTGATACTTTTTGTCACAGACAATTTGTAATGATTTAAATAATTAATACCACTTGCTTCTTTTCATAGGAAAGATGTAGAAAATTCTAGTTTTTTAAAATCTCTTGCACTATATATGTCGCTAATTAAACAGCGTTTTATTTCATTAATGAATTTGATCTGAAAAAAATAACCATCAATGACGTAACTAAAAAAAATGGATTAAAAAAATGAATAATTTTTATTGGTTATAAGTTCTGAAATAAGTTAATACTGGACAATATAATATATATTTTAATATATATTATCATAATATATAATAATAATATAATATTAGACAGAATAATTTTTTGTACAATATTTTGAAAATATTTTCAGGCTAAAATAATTACTATTCATTTCTGTGTAGGGTATATTCTGCGTAAAAAATATTTAGTGTAGGAAAAATATAAAGGTATTAAATTCTGTGTAGAAAATATTTTGTGTAGAAAAAAAATAACAGTATTAAACAATATTTAATTATGTGTAGGAAATATTATGTGTAGAAAAAATGTTGTGTAGGCAAAATATAACAGTATTAAATTCTGTGTAGGAAATATTTTGTGTAGAAAATATTTGGTGTAGGAGAAATATGATGCGTATACGTTGTGTACGAACAGCGTTTCCCCCTACAAATAAATACAAAAAATTACAACCAAAATTACAGGAAAGTACAAATTTTGTGTATTATTGAGACGAACTTTGTACTTTTTTGTATTATCATGTACATTGTTGTATTTTATTGTAGATAAACAACTTTTTGACTGAAGATAAAAATTGAACAATTGAAAAAGAATTGATCTTGACGATAAAAATTTTTTCACTTGAAGTTATAAAAACTGAACCGCAAATTAAGACACTCAAAGTGAAATACATACTTTTGAATATTAAACTTTCAAAATTGAAGCTTAAAAAATGTTAATTCAAACACTGACTAATTTACAGGTATAAAATGAAAGCTGTTAACACTTTTCAATTGAAAATTTTTCAATTAAAAGCCGTTAAACTGCAACATTTTAAATTTTTAGTTTTGAGCAATTTTAAGCTAGAAACATTACTTTATATATTAAAATTTTTTGTGAACTCTTTTTGAACAATCTCTTTAAAATTTGTTTAAAAAAAACATTTGAAAATTTTCAAGGTATCTGATAATAATTTTATTATCTTGGAACTCGAATTTTTCCCACAATTTTTTGAAAATCCTGCAAAAGTAAAAAACTACCTTAAAATCATCCAGATTTTTTGTTGAAAGTTTTGGAAATCTCATTAAATATTCTTTTTAAATCAATTTCTCAACAACAAAATATTATTGTTGGTTTTTCTAGGAATTTTTATACAAATTTTTTATTCATTCAAAACCTTTTAAAACGCTTATAAATTTTCTGTTTGAATTCTTTAAAAATATACATTGTGTTTTAAATGTTTTGAAATATTTTGACGTTATAAATTATTTTGGAATATTTTCAAAACTTCAAAATATATTTTAAACTTCCTCGATTATTTTCCAAATTAATAATTGTATAATTGTCATTTAATAATCCAAAAAATTGGTTTTCAATCTCTTTGAATATTCTCTTAAAATTAATTTTTCAAAATGAAAAATCATTTTAAATTTTCCCAGCCAACTTAAGAATTTTTCTTTATTTTCTCAAATCTTTAAAGATCCTTGAAAAGTTTCAAAATTTCATTTAGAATCCTTCAAAAATCTTAATTTAGTTTTTTATTTTTCGAAATCTTCCAGTTTCAAATTAAGACTTGATTTTCTCAAAACTCATAAATATGTTTTAAATCAAATCAAATTTTTTCCAAATTGATAACTACTCAATAGTTATTCTTGCATCGAAATTCAATAATAATCCACGATTCAAGGCTTTCTATTTCAAATGGTATAGTTTAAAATTGTTTAGTTTTCAAAATTTGATTTATAAGCGCTTATTTTAAGTGTAAATTAAAATATTGCTAAGTATTCAAAAAAAATGTCATCTTTAATTAAAAATTTTCAAATTGAATCGTCCTGCAAAATCAATTATTATTCAATTTAAAAAAACGAACTACAGTTCAATGTGATTTATTATAAAAGCAAAAGTTCTTCGTAAAAATGTAATATTTTGTAATTTTCTACACTGATTTACGTAAAATTAAAAGTTTTTTTATGGCGTCAAACACCTAATTAAAAAAATAAAAATAAAATGCTGTAGTTTTCTGTACTACAATCTGTAATACAAGAAAAAAATTAGCTATTTGTATTCAACTGTATTATTTTGTTACATTTTGTACATTTTTTAACAAAAAATACCTTAATCGAAATGTTGTACTTTCTGGTAAACATTTTTTTTCAGAAGGTTTTTTTATAAATAATGAAAAAAGATTACTGTATAAATTTTTGGCAAATCATTTCAGCATATGACCAAGAATATCAAAAATAAAAAAAAAAATAATTTCTTTCCATCAAATTTAAACCAAATCTGCATAAATTTTTTTCAATTGCAATTTTCATCAGAATCAATATTTTAGGAGTTAATAATTGGTTAAAAGGTACTTAATACATATCATCTGTTTAGATAACATTCAACAATTGAAACATGTGGAACACAATTTGTTTTGTATTGTGAAATGTTATATTTTCAATTGTTTTTTTATAATATACCTCTCATGAGGCTTCAGAGGTTAAGCTTTCCCACTTTCTGAATCCATTTTAAACTGCTTTGCAATATTTTCTTGCTTCCTCTATGAGGAAGCAAAAATGAAATTTTCTCGTTTTTTAATCTTTGATAACAAAAAAAAAACGTCGGTACGAGATGCCGAATTTTAGTCAATAATGAACATCTACATGTTCAGACCATTAATTTCAGGTATCTTCGAAGACTATACTAGAAGAAAATATTCCAGCATAGTGATTTGAAAAGACAAAATTTCCTTCTTTCTATAATCTTTTACACACTAATAACAAAAAAGCAATCAATACTATGACATAGCAAATTTTAATCTTCATTGCACATTTGAGCTATCCCAGAAAAAAGCGGGCTAACAAAAAAGCTTTTAGGATATATTGGTTTGAAAATTTTTCTTTTTTTTAACCTCTGACGACAAAAAAGGATCACTATAACAGAAAATATGTTTCAATTCTTCAGCATCTTCGAAGACAATAGAACTGCAACAAAATATTTCAGCATAGTGATCTAAAAAAATGAAATTTCCATATTTTTTACTCACTGATAACAAAAACGAAATACTAAATTACATAAAAAATTAAATTGTTTGCATAGACAGAAAAACACCAATCCTCAAAAGTACGTCAATTTGGTGTAGTTTTGAGTTGCAACAAAAATGATACACCGAAGAATGAAAATTCAGCAACGTTCATTCATACTTGAAGTATTCTTATTTTGAGAAAAACAAATGTTATATCGAGATGATAAAAAATTAGCAGTAATGGAAATGATCTCGTTATTTTTTTGTGTGCACATCTGCATACGAAGACCTTCAATTTGAGTCATCTTTGATATCGAAAAAATATTTTAGTAATATCATAGCAAATTTCATACAAAGACCTTCAATTTGAGCCATCTTTGACGAAAAGCAATCCAAAAGAAAACATTCCAGCATAGGGGGCTAAGAACGAAATTTTCCCATTTTTATCCACTGATAAAAAAAAATACTTTGATATAACAAAAGTTATTTTTTAATCTATTTCAAGATCTTCAATTTGAGACATCTTTGAAGACAATCGATCTGAAAGGAAAGATTCCAGTACAGTGGTATACAAATTAAATTTCCTCATTTTTTCAATCTTTGGTAACAAAAAACATCATTATGACGTAGCCATCTTTAAAGAAAATCGATTCAAAAGGAACATTCCAGCATAGAGGCCTAAGAAGGAAATTTTCCCATTTTTATCCACTGATAAAGAAAATACTATGATATAGCAAAAGTTATTTTTTCATGTATTGCATGATCTTCAATTTGAGACATCTTTGAAGACAATCGATATGAAAGAAAAGATTCCAGCACAGTGGTATGAAAATGAAATGTCCTAGTTTCTCAATCTTTGATAAAAAAAAACATGATTATTACGTAGCAAATTTTATTTTTTGAATGCACATTCACATGCTAAGACCTTTAATTTTAACGGTGATCAAAGAAAATCGGATAATTTTTTGTGTATGATAAACCCTGTATGAAAAATATTGATGATGGTGACGATATTATTAAGAAATATAATAATAATAATGTAGAAAGCAGGGGCGCGTTGGGATGGGGCAGGATTGATTAATGAATCCGTCAGAATTCACACAGTTTATATCAAACGAGCTTTACGTTTGATAAGAAAAAAAAGACCCATTTGCTGCGAAAACTTAAAACAAAAAAAATTAGCTGTATCTTGATACCAGCTGTTTACTCCACACACTGACAAAACATAACTAAAATAAGGAATTGTATTTTTATTTGTAAGAGCATCAGTCTTTATGACATGGATATTTCCTTTTCTTAAATTTGTAAAAATTTGATTTTCATAAATTTGGTTTCAAACTTTGTATAATCGCGATGAACTGTCTCAATAGTGCAGCAGTTAATTACTCACACAAAGAAACTGTTTCTTTTAAACATCTATTTCGTAGATCTTCAGAATGACGATTTCCCACATTTATTGTCGAGTAAATATTTTTCGTTTAATGATGCCTTCACGTCGAATCTGTTATACCAATTTCAGAAAATTAATAATTAAATTAAATTAAAAATTAAATTTCAGAAAAGTTTATCACTCACCAGAATTTGCGAACTGTTCGGGTTCAAGTTCTGGGAAAATTTAAATCTAATAAATGAAAAATAGCTTTTTTTCTATACAAATTAGTAGTAAAAGTTTATAATTCATTTGTACAAAATATATTAAAAGAGTAAGTCATTCAGTTTAAAGAGAAAAAATTTAATATTTCAATTACTTGTAACTTTTTCTTGCCTAGTTCAGAATTTTACAAGCATAACATTATTTTCTACTGACAAAAATTGAAAATACGTGTTTTAACAACATTCTCTATTTTTTTACCAAATCGTAGAACTTTCAACTAATAAAGATACATTTTGAACCAAAAATAAAATAGTTCAATTTTCGACCAAAATTATGAGTTTTCAAACAAGAAGATTAAGTTTCTACTAAAACGAATTTTCGACAAAATTGTAAAATTTTCAAATGAAAAAATAAATTTCAACCAAAAATGGAATAGTCCAATTTTCTGTTAGAAAAATTAATTTTCAACCAAAAAAAAGCGAATTTTTTAATAGAATAGTTGCATTTTCAGCCATAGAGATGAATTTTCAACTAAAGTAATAAATCTTCAACCGAAAAAATTACTTTTTAACAAAGAAGTATAACTTTGAACCAAAAAAGATGAATTTTCAACAAAAAATTGAATAGTTGATATTTCAACAAAAAATTTTAATATTGAATAAAAAACAGTTGAATTTAAAAGAAAGACGAATTTTAAAGGAAATACTCAATTTTTGAGTTCAAAAATTACTTTTTAACAACAACAAAATAAATTTTCCATAGAATAGTCAAATTTTAATCGAAAGAAATGAATTTGCAGCTACAAAAAAAATTATAACCAAAAATGAAATAGTTCACTTTTCAGTTCAAAAAAATAATTTTGAATCAAGAAAAAGGAGCTTTAAACGAGATACTTAAATTTTCAACTAAAAATAATAAACTTTCAACCAAAAAGATGAATTTTCAAATGAGAAGATTAATTTTCTACCAAAAAGTCAAGTTTTCAACTCAAAAATTAATTTTTAACCAAAAAAGCGAAATTTTCAACAGAATTGTCGAATTTTCAGTCAAAGAGATTAATTTTTAACCAATGTGATGAATCTTCAACCAAAAAATTACTTTTCAACAAAGTAGTGTAATTTTCAACAATAAAAGATGATTTTTCAACAAAAAATGGGATATTTGTAAGAAAAATGAAATAGTTCAATTTGCAGTTAAAAAATAATTTTGAACCAAAAAAGGCAGTTCCAACAAAATACCTAAGTTTTTAATTTAAAAAAAAAATGATTTTTCAAGTAAAAAATTAAATTTTAATGAAAAAAATATTTTTAACAAAGTAGTTAAATTTTTAATCAAAGAACTGCATTTTCAACCAAAATAAATGAATTTACAAACAAGAAGAATAATTTTCTAAAAAAAAGTCAATTTTCAAACACATAGTTGCGTTTTCAACCAAAAAAATCAATTTTCAAGAAAAGAAAAACGAATTTTTATAAATTATTTAAATTTTCAACCGAAGAATGATTCTTCAACCAAAAAGATTAATTTTTAAGCATCAAGATTAATGTTGAACCAATAGAGACGAATTTTAATTAAAATACATAAATTTGAATCTGAACGGTTTATTTTTAAACTGAAATAGGCGATTTTTCAACCAAAAACGGACAACTTAAATTTTCAGTTAATTAACTTTTAACGAAAAAAAAAACAACTGATTTTGATCAAAATAATTTATTTCAAACCGAAGAAATGAATCTTCAACAAACAACGTAAAATGTAATAGTTGATATTTCAACCGAAAAATATTTTTAATTAAAAGTCGTTGAATTCAACCAAAAAGGACGAATATTCAACAAATCATGTAGTTTTTGAATAAAAGATTAGTTTTTAACCAAGCATAAAATAAAAGACAAGTTTTCAAAAAATAGTTAAATTTTCAGCCAAAGAGAAGAAACTTCAACTGATAAAATGTTAATCAAAAACAGTTGAATTCGACCAAAAGAAAAAAGACGATTTTTCTTCAAAACAGTTTTGTTTTTAAATTTTTAAATATTGTTGTTTTTAGTTTTCGCTGTCAAAAATAGAAAAATTTTGAAAACATTTACTTTGAAACCTTCTTTCAGTAAACAATAATGTTATGTTTGTGAAATTCAGGACTATGCAAGAAAAACTGACCGTACTTAAAATATAGAATTTTTCCTTTTCAAACTGAATGACTGCCACTTTGACTTTATTTATCGAATGAATTATAAACTGTTATTAATAATATGTATAAAAAAAGCTATTTTCTATATCACACGGCCAACGGCCATGCCACGCTGAAAAAACCAGTTCTCGTCAGATCACTGAAGTTAAGCAGCGTTGGGCGCGGTTAGTACTTGGATGGGTGACCATTCGAGAATACTGTGTGCTGTTGGCATATTATGGGTGTGGTGAGCCCAAATTTGTAGTTATTTATAACTACAAGAAAACTATCCACCTAGAAACACTACCCGAATCGGGTAGTGTCACGCCTACCCTGAAAGGGAAATGGCTTAATGGTATACACAAAAATACCAGGTATCAAGTTGATGCGGCAAATGGATCAAAAGGATGCAACGTTTTGATACCTATATTCATGATCAACTTGATTCAAATTTCGAGATCAATTATCTCTCATAAAATTTCAACTACTCAAAAAATTATAAAATTATTTAACCCTCTTACCTAAATGATGATCAATTGTTGATAATCGTTTAAAATTACATTGTTAATCAAATTTTGAAAATAATCATTTACTTAGCTCCCTTCATTTAAGTTTATGATTACTGAGGATGTAGATGTTTGTTTACAAATGTCAGCAAATCTCGATCAAGGATCGATTATCGATTTGCAGAACTTGAATTGGGCAGAAAGGAATGTTTTTCGAAAATCGTCAACTGTCATTCTGTTTTGTATACTGATGCTAATACGCCTTGAAGTTGTTCTCCTTAATTTTCATTGATCCACTAAAGCGAATCATATTGAGTTGAAATTCTAGATCAAAATAGCTGCAACAATTTCATACCCCAAGTTTTAGTGTGATATTAAATTTGAGTTTTTGCAGAACTCGGACCCGAACAGATCGCGCACTCTGGTGAGTGGTAAACTCCCCCATTGTTTTACGAGTTGCGTCTATGAAATAACAACACCTTACACCCTTCTTTCTGTAGGTAATTTCTGTTTGAGCAAACCTCCAGCAGTTGAAAAACAATAGCCAGCGGTTGAAATACTATCATAACGCGACTGCCCGAAGAAAATTTCTCATACATTTTGCCTGTCCTTAACATGCATACAGGTCTCGGTAGCCATATTGTTAGGAAGCCTCTTTCACCCAGCGTACATAATGCACACCGCGTCGGCAAAACAAAGTTTCGCGGCGTATTTAAACTTTTATTCGAAAACTTTTTAGTGGCTGCCCGCCCGTTACTTTGTGGGGTTAAGAGGCTGTTGTTTGCGATGAGACGATGGAGAAGCTTAAAGGGACAAGGATACACATACATACGCTATGAGACCAAGAAAGATAAAGATATATTGCCACCTACCTTAGCGTCTGCAGAATCTTCAAGCAAACTCCACAACAGGTTATCCTCTCCTGATGTATGTCCCATCTTTATAGGGTTAAACCCTTTCAGGAAAAACTATTTCCAAGGAATTCTTTCAGGTCCTGTGATAAACGTACTGATTCTTTCGCTTTCTGAGATTGAACCTTTCTAGGGTAACGACATCAGTAGTGAGCCACCTAAGGTTAGAACTGCAGATAGTGCTGAATATACAGAGTACAGACTGTTCTGTGTATTTGACACTTTTTGAAATTTCCTATCATTTTTCAACAAGTCTTCACTGAGCGAAGAATTCGCGTGTAGTTCGGGTTTACACCCCAATAGTTCGGGTGGTTTCTCTTTTTTTTCACACGAAGGTTTAGCGCGCTTGCACTACTGAGACGTGCGATCACCCCAACCATTCGGGTGCTCACCCGAAACAGCAGCGGCCGAAGTGGTGGGGCGCTCGCCCGAATGGCTGGGGAGCTTGCACGAATGATTCGGGAGATTCGAGTCGACAACCGACGTTAACCGCGTTGAATGTTGCGCGTTCGACGTTTGCGCATGTTTGCTAATGGCCGCAGCTGATGAACATCAGGCTCTTCCCGAATGTCACTGTTTCTAGTTTATGTTGATTTTATTGTTCATGTGCGAGATGTCAGTGGAATAAAGAGTAACTAGTTATCTGGTTTTTCACGTAGTGCTTAAGGACAGGTTTGAACTGTGATCATCAACGTGTGAGATTTTTAATTGATTCGAGTTGTCTAACGACCTTAATCATTCGTGCAAGCTCCCCAAGTATTCGGGCGGGCGCCCCATCACTTCGGCCGCTGCTGTTTCGGGTGAGCACTCGAATGGTTGGGGTGATCGCACGTGTCAGTAGTGCAAACGCGCCAAAGCTTCGTGTGAAACAAAAAAAAAGATAAACCACCCAAACTATTGGGCTGTAAACCCGAACTACATGGGAATTCTTCGCTCAGTGTTCCTAAAAATATTGAACATGAAAAAAAAATTTGTTCATGACATCCCTTCTAGAAATAATAGGGTGACCAAGCGTCCCGGTTTTTGGGCGTTTTGAGAAGCGTCCCGGTTTGTAGTAAAATGTCCCGGTTTTTGTCGAAATACCGAACTTGAAAAAAAAAAAACATTTTCAACAACAAAACAACATAGTAGTTACCGCCTCCAAATTACTGTTCAGAATTCACGGCCGTACGACTTGTATACTAATATGATTTTCATAAATATAAAAAAGACGTGAGCAACCACTGTTAAATCAATTTTTCAGGAATTCATGAATTCATTTTACTTTTAAAACAGAGAAAACTCATTTAGACTCTTCTTTTAAATTAGGACTGAATATTTAAGTTGAAAAGTTGAATGGATTAGAAAACAGACTTGTAAACCCGAAAGATCAATTTTTAATTAAATAATTGAACTTAAATAAAAATAATAATTTTCAATTAAACAGTTGCATTTACAACCAAATAGTTGAGAACTTTCAACCAAATGGTCGAATTTTGACGCAAAAAAAATTGAACTTCAACCAAATAGTTAAATTAAAAAGCCAATAAAACGAATTTTTCAAAAGATAGATAAATTATCAACTTGAAAAGTTGAATTTTCAACAACAAAAAAAGATAAATTTCAACGGAAAAAGATGAATAATCAAGCCAAAAATACGATTTTTCTACAAAAAAGTTGAATTTTCAACCTGAAAACATGAATTTACGACTAAATAGTTGAATCCTCAACAAAAAAAAGATTAATTTTCAACCAAGAATATTAATTTCTACCAAAAAGACAAATTTTCAACAAAATAAATTAACCTTCTTGTTTGATACATGAATTTTTCTTGTTGAAAATTCATAATTTAAAATATCAATTTTCAACCAAAATAGTTTAACTTTCTACCAAAAATAAGAATTTCCAACCAAATCGTTTAATTTCCTACCGAATTGTTGAATGTTAAACAAAATAGTTAAATCCTTAACTGGCATAGATTAATTTTTAAACAAGAAGATAATTTTCTACAAAAAAGACGAATTTTCAACCAAATAGTTGAATTTTCAAATAGAAAAAGTCAATCTTCAATTGGAAATATCAATTTTTAACCAAAATAGTTGAATTTCCAACCAAAAAATATCAATTTTCAACAAAAAAGTTAATTTTCAACCATACAGTTTAATTTCCTACCAAGTTGTTGAATTTCAAGTCAAAAAGACGAATTTTTTATCAAATAGTTGAATTTGCAACCTACTGAAATGAATTTTTAATACATAAGATGAATTTTCTACCAGGATGATTAATTTTATATCAAAAGAGACGACTTTTCTATATAACAGTTGAATTTTCAACCCAAAAATATATTAATACAAAAGATTATTTTCAATCCATAATGAAGAATATTCTATATAAAAAAAAAACGAATGTTAAAAAAAATTTGAATTTTTCACAAAAAAAGATAACTTTTGAACAAAATAATTGAACTTTCAACAAATGGTTGAATTTTCAAATAAAGGAGAAAAAAATTCACCAATTTTCAAACAAATAGTTGAATTTTTATCTAAAAAAGATAAAATTTCAATCTGAAGTGGAAAAGTTAAATTTTCAGTAAAAGTAATTGATTCACAACAAGAACAAAGATTTTTCAACGAAATAGTCAAATTTCCAACCAATAAGATGAATTTTTTTAACAAAAATAATGAATCTGCAACCAAAAAGAGGAATTTTTTACAAAACAGTTCAAATTTGAACCAAAACAGACCAATTTTCAAAAAAAAAAAAATGGATTTTCAACAAAAAAGTTGAATTTTCAACCAAAGTGATGAATTTTCAAATATAATTATGAATCTTCAACTGAATAGTTAAATTAAAAAAAAAAGTTT
Organism: Andricus curvator; assembly: GCA_932195095.1. Classification (NCBI taxonomy): domain Eukaryota; kingdom Metazoa; phylum Arthropoda; class Insecta; order Hymenoptera; family Cynipidae; genus Andricus; species Andricus curvator. The sequence continues at coordinate 106,651 of CAKNYM010050435.1, forward strand.
CAAGTAAAATTATGAATATTTAACTGGAACACTTGAATTTTCAACCAAAAAGATGAATTTTCAAACAAGAAAATTAATTTTCAAATAAAAAGAATTATTTTGTACAAAAAATACAATTTTTCAACAAAATACATAAATTTTTAACAAAATAGTTGAATTGTTGATTAAAGAAGACAAATTTTCAACCAAATACTTGAATTTTGAACCAAAAAATAATAATTTTTAACCGAAAATGGAATAGTAACATTTTTAGTAAAAAATAAAATTAATTTTAAACCAAACTATAAGAGTTTTCAACTAAAACAATGAATATTCAACTGAAACAGTTTCATTTTCAAGTAAAAAAATTAATTTTTACTGAAAAATATAAATTGTCAAGCAAAAATTAAATAATTAAATTTCAATTTAAAAAATTAATGTTTAAACAAACAAACGAAGTGATGAATTTTCAAATAAAATTGGAAATATTTAACTGAAATAGTTGAATTTTAAACCAGACAGATTAATTTTTTACTGAAATGATGAATCTTTAACTAGAATAATACTACATAAATTTTCAAACAAATAGTTTAATTTTTAAATGCAAAATATTTATTTTATATTAAAATTTGAACATTTACATTTTTTTATAAGCTGAACACTTCTTAAATTGGAAGTTAAATTATTTTTAACATTTTAAATTATTTTAGACATTTTTTCAGAACTTTTAAACATCTTTTAAAATGATTAGAATTTTTCCTAAAATTTTTTTAAAATCCTGTCAAATAAACAAATTTTCCTTAAAATCTCCCACATTAATTTTTGACAATTTTGCGAATCTTTCTGAATGTTTTTTATTATTCTCTTGAAATTAATTTCTCAAAATAAAAAATCATTTTCAATTCTCCTAGGAATCCCAAGGAAATGTTTTTCATTCTTTTAAAGCCTTTCACAATTCTTAAAAAGCTTCTAAATTTTTTGTTCGAAATCTACAAAAAAGCTATTTGCACCGAAATGTCGGTACGAAAAGCAGGATTTTTTGGTACACGTAGGCACTTCGTTTAAATTATTTGAAATAATTTCAAATTTTTTAATAATTTTGAATTTTTTTAAACTTCTAAAATATCTCTTCAACTTGCTCGAATTTTTTCTAAGAATAATAGGTGTTCAATTGTTATTTATATATCAAAATTCAAAAATTTGACTTACAATTTATGTTTTTTTTAAATGGAACAATTAAAAATGTAACGTTAAAAGTTTAGTTTTATTTTTTTTATTTTTGAATATTTGGTTTATAATTACTGATTTTAAATGAAGATTCAGCTGTTTCTAAATGTTAAGTAATTGTTCTTTTCCTTAATTAAAAAATTTCAAATTGAATGGTTTGAAAATGGAACATTTTACACCAAAAATATATTTGAAATTTAATAAAATCCTTTAATTATGAATATTTCATCAATTTTGAAGTTATTTTAAAATTGAATATAGTTTATAAACTTTCAATCGGGCGTTTGCATTTGTTTAACTAATAAGACTTTCCAATTGAAACATTTTAATTTTGATCAACTAAAAATATTTTTTATCCAAAATCTTCGATTTCAAACGCTTCTAATTTTTAATTTTTTAAGTCTTTAAAACTGCATTTAAAATTCTTGTAAATTAAATGTACGCTTAAAAATTAAAATCCAAACTAGAAAATTTTTAGAGTGAAAGATTTTCGAATTACGCATTCTAAACTGAATTATATCATAATTGAAAAAGATAACAATTTAACTAATTATTCGAAAAACGGTTGAAATCAAAGCTAGACAGCCTTTTTTTTAAATTTGTGAAATTCTCGGTCAAAAAATAAATTCACTGTCATTTCCCGGTTTTTCCCGGTTTCATAAAATTCACGGTTTCCCCGTCCAGCGGCCACCCTTTCAAAATCAGCAGGAAATTTCTTATTTTTAGCACAGAATGAGGTATCCCAATACCAAATTATTTTGAAACTATGACCTAAAATTTTCTTGAAATTCAGTCTGATTTGAAATGAAATTGGTCCATTTTAAACCAAATAATGAATTTTCAAAAAAGTTCTTCAATGTTCAAACATAGAGATGAATTTCAAACAAGCATATTAATTCTCAACTAAACAGTTGCATTTATCGCAAAAAAAATTGATTTTCTACTAAAAAAGACTTTATTCAAGAGGATTAGTTTTATACCACAAAAGTAGAATTTTCAAGAAAAAACTTGAATTTTCAGCAAAATAGATGATTTTCAACCAAACACATACATTTTTAACCATTAGGGTTGATTCTTTACAAAAAAGTCGAATTTTCAACGAAATACATAAATATTCAACTGAATAGTTCAACCTTTAACCAAAAGGATTAATTTTTCATCAAAAATTGGAATTTTCAACCAAATGAAATTTCAAATAAATAATTAAATTTAGAATTAAAAAATATAAATTTTTAACCAAATAGTTGAATTTTGAACTAACTCAAAAATAGAATAGTTCAATTTTCAGTTTGAAACCTTCATTTCCAACAACAACAAAAAATCAATTATCAACAAAGTAGTTAGATCCCTAGCAAAATAAAATATTTTTTAACTAAAATGACAAATCCTCAAATAAATAAAATTAATTTTCAACAAAGTAGTTCAATTTTCGAACAAACAGTTGAGTTTCTACCCAATTGTTAAATTTTCGAATCGAATTTTGTACAAAATAGTTCGATTTTGAACCCGAATATGTAAACTTTTAACAAAAAAGTTAACTTTCGAATGAAACAGATTGATTTTTAACTAGACAGTTGCAGTTTCAATGAAAAAAGATGAAATTTCTACGTAAAAAATCTTCAGAAAAAAAGATGACTGCGAAGCCTGTGATAAACAAATGAAATTTTTTTTAAATTGAAAGACACATTGTAAATTGTCATAAACACATTTTATTTTCTAAATTTATACAATCTTAGTCAATCAGATGAATTACAAGCAACACTGTTACAATTATCAATAAAATAACATAAATTTTTTTTAATTTAATGCACTGGGTACTACAGTAAACAACACATTGTGCTGACAAGCAGCTCTTTAGAATCAAATCTTTTAACTTTTGTTTTTTAGTTATATATTTAGGTGATAATTTTACATGAAAAAAAAGAATATTCCCTATTACTTAAAAACTATCGTCTTATAAGAAATGTCCACCATTGCACAAAAAGGTTAAAAAAAGGTTAAAAATCATTAAAAATTTTATTTATTGTGCTACTAAGGAAAACTATGCAAGAGAAGGTCACTTTTAAGAGTAGGACATCTTAATTTATTACAAAAAAATTTATTTATGAAAATTTAAACACAATATTTAATAAAATTGAAAGAAATTTTATCGAGATTTTTTAGATTAGTTGTTAAAAACATTAAAAGCAACTAAACAATATATATACAAACAGAAGGAAAATATGCTGTGATAAGTGATAAAAGCACTCTAGTTTAAAAAATATTCAACTCTAAATTTACTTGCAATTACTACACGAAACCTGATAAAATTATACGCCTAGTGGTCTTAAATTGAAAGCAGTATATTTATTTTATTCGAATTTCTTGAAAAAAAATACAAATTTTAATGTTTCCGAAAAATGTTAATAAATCAAAAAGCAAATAATATTTTTTAATCTCTTTGGACTAGTTTTAAAGATAATTTTCTGCATTATCTTAATGACTTGATAAGATATTTCTACAATTTTTCCTTCGATGCAATCAAAACCTAAACTTAATTTAAAGAACTTATCAATATTGATATAAAGTAAGTTTTTCATAACTGAATTAAAACAAATTAATAGAAAAGTATTTCAACAGATTTGCAGAAAATTATCTTGAAAATTAGCCCAAAAACAATAAAAAATTGGTTATTTCCGAATTTATTGATATTTTCCGGAAACATTAACATTTGACGTTTTTTCAAACAACTTCTAATAAAATTAACACTTACTGGCTCTCATTTATGTCCATAAAACGGGTACTTTTATCACCTTTTATGCAATAATTGAGAGAAAATCTAGTCTATTATTATTAAAACTAGTGTGCTTGTTCAACCTATTGGAAAATAGATGTCCTTTTGCGCGACATTACATATAAGAGAAAATAAATCTTTATCCGAAGATGTTTACATAAATCTGCTTGGGTCGTAGTGTAGGACACACGTGATGTTTTTTTTACTTGTCCGGGCGTAAAGTAATTTCTACTGTACGCCAAGTTATTTCAGACATATGCTCAGGTGCTTGTCCAAAAACAATATCATTCTCAAAACCAAACAAAAAAGGAATGCCGCTGTCCACATGTACTGCACAAACACCCTGTCGATAACCTAGTACTGGCCAAAACCGTTCATTTATTACTATCCCGCGAATGCAACCATCACGTATTCCTACAGTATAACGACCTGGTAGTACTGGATGTATCCCAGTGTCATCTTCGTAATAATAAAAAGCAGGATTCCTAATAATATCCTCATCAGGCTGAGCAGGCTCAGGTGACTGACCATTCCCAGCAGGCGCATGACCATTCCCAGTAGGCGCATGGCCATTCCCAGTAGGCGCATGACCATTCCCTGTAGGCGTATGTCCATTACCGGTAGGCGCACGAGGATTTGAACTAGACGCGCCCCGTCGAATGGAATGGTAACTGTAACTGTGCCCTGTTGAAATATAAATTTGAATTAATCATTTCTTCCAATAAAATAATTTAAGAATAATTTCTGTTAAACTGATTAATCGAATAAATATTCTTTAGTGGCTAATACCAGTAAAAGCGTTTATTTTATGTTGTTAGATGACGCGTTCACAGAAAAAACTGGGGTTTCCATTAGAACCCATTTTTGGTTCCAAAGGAGCTGCAACAAAAATGAACCCCACTTGCTGAAAAGGAACCCAAAACGATAAATGAGCTCTAAATGATACCTCAGTTGGGGTTCTAAAGGATCTCAATTGTAAATGAGCCTATTTCTAAAGAACCTATTTTTCGCTTTGCCTACTTCGACATTTTGTTTAATTAATAATACAATTTTTACCTGAAAGCACACATGTAATCAAACTCTGACGGACATAATTTCATGAAGACAATGAAGGTACAAAATATTACCGTGATTAAAATAGATATAATGACTTGATATATGTAATTTGCAGGTTATGTAACAAGCTTGTAAACATAAAGGCTTATTCATATGCAAGAAACTTTTCGACATGACACTTTTTAAAAGTACAAATATATATTATTAGAAGTGATGTAGGGTCGTTGCAAAAACAAAATTTCCTTTGTTTTATAATTTTAACATAAAATATAAAAATAGATAACCAATTTGATTCTAGAGAAACGAATTTCTTTAAAGTCTTAATGCGCATGCGTCGCACCAGCAGCCTCACTGCATGTTGATCGCGCGCTTATTTGAAATGATAAAATATGCAAATCAATTTTTTACAACATAATTATTATAATATTATTATTATAATTATTGTTTAATAATTTTAAAGTACAAAAAATATTATGAATTATTCAGAATTGACATTTGTGAAAAAAGTCTTCCTTCTTTTGAATTTAAAATCAATAATTCATTTGTAAAGAGTAAAATCAAAGAATTAATTTACCTTTTACTCTAAAAGTCTATTTTGTGATCTGAAAATTAATTTCTTTGATTCTAAACTAATGATTTATCATAAAAAATTAATTTACACATTTGATAATTTCAAAAAAAAAACATATACAGTGAAAAACACGATAATTGACAGAAATGGACTTGTAGATTGAACTATTTAAAAACTGTTACAGATTGAACTATTTTTAAATTTAAACATTAAAAAATGTGATATTCACAGGTGCAATAGTTCAAAATTGTATTAAATACATGCAGGAATCATCACAACAGCTGGTTTTCCTTCCCCAAGCACATACATTTTCAGGGTGGCGATTCGGCGGACAATTTCAAATTCCCGGTTATTTTCCGGTTTCTCCCGGTCAAGTTTTTCAATTTTCCCGTTCAACTAAAAGTAACATATTCATATTTGCCGTAAAACGCAAACATTTATTTTAATTCATACCGTTCACTCTGAACATCCTTTATGAATTTTCAAATAAAATTATGAATCTTTAACTCAACAGTTAAATTTTAAACAAAATAAAAAATAAATTTTCAGCTAAAATTATGAATATTTAACTGGAACACGTGAATTTTCGACCAAAAAGATTAATTTTTAAACCAGAAGATTGATTTTCAAATAAAAAGAATTATTTTGTACAAAAACTACAATTTTTCAACAAAATACATGAATTTTTAACAAAATAGTCGAATTTTTTATTAAAGGAGACAAATTTTCAACCAAATACTTGAATTTTGAACTAAAACAAGAATCATTTTTAACAAAAACTGGAATAGTAACGTTTTTAGTGAAAAAAAATTAATTTCAAACCAAACATAAGAGTTTTCAATTAAAACAATGAATATTTAACTGAAATAGTTGAATTTTCAGACAAAAAAATTAATTTTTACTAAAAAAGATAAATTGTCAACAAAAACTTAAATAATTATATTTCAAGTTAAAGAAATTAATGTTTAACCAAATAAACAAAGTGATGAATTTTCAAATAAAATTCTAAATATTTAACTGAAATAGTTGAATTTTAAACCAGACAGATGAATTTTTTTACTTCAATGATGAATCTTTAACTAGAATAATTGAATTTTGGACCAAGAAGACGAATTTCTACCAAAAGACGAATTTCCAACTAAAAAAGATAATTTTTCTACCAAAAATTGAATAAATAAATTCATAGGCAAAGAAAAGGAAGTTAAAAAAAAGAGATGAATTTTCAACTAAAATTATGGAATATTCAACTGGAATAATAGTTACATTTTCATTCAAAAAAATAATAATTACCTAAAATATTTTAAGTAATTTATTTAATAAATTACATTTTTTTATACAAAATTATAGACAATGAAATGAGTAATTGGATGAAAAAACTTCACTTCATTGGCGAATTTGTTGATGACAGCTCTCTCAGCTCGCGGAAATTTTTACAAAACATTTATTTAATTTTGTTTCATGAACATATTGCTTAAAATGTGTTGCCTCGAAAAAAAAAGTAAATAAACGTTTTCGAATAATTCCCGCGAGACGAAAGTGCTGCCATCAAACTGCCACTTCATAACCTCAAAATCCTAGTATCGATTGGTCCTATTGGGAACGATTGAAACTTTGCAACACTGAATCTTTCCCAATCGTGCAAACACAATTAGAAACAATTCAAATTTCTTCCTATCATTCTGAATTGTTTTCAATTAATTATTTCTAGAAGGATAAACAGTTTGCTTTTTCCGAAAATTGTACGCATAACAAATAATAATATCGTTTGTGTTTGCTTTACCGACATATTCTGTAAATCGCGAAATTACCAACCCGACTTTGCAAGCGGTTGGTTTGTGAATGCGCCTTTATGTTGTTCTTTTCAAGTGCGCTCTAAACGAACCTTTTCGGGTCTATGCAGGTATCTATTGGAGCTCAAGTTCGAAAGGATACCAACTTTTATTTGAGCCGCAACATTAGTGAACCCCCAGTTTTTTCTGTGTTTCGACACAGATCTGTATCCTCATCAAATAATTTTTCTTAACAAAAGATCGTTGAATCTAGAAAAACACGATATTTTTTAAATAGCACTGTACACTGTTTCCATTTCCGGAGAAAAAAAATCCCTAATTTTTTTTTCTCCGAAATTCGAATATTAACACGTGCCACCGGGCACTTCAAAATCCCATTTTATTAACATGGGGAAATTTTGGATTTTCGAAAAATTGAACTCATACTTCAGGGTTCGATCGAAACGTGCCAAACTTTTTAGGGATTGAAGAGGAGTAACTATGAAATAAAAGCATACTCATAACTTTAATTTTCAACCCACCCTTACCCCCCCCCCCCCCACAGCGCCCCAAATATGACCCAAAACTCAAAAAGTTACATTTTTACGTATTATTGTTACTTTCTAGCAATTTACGTCGTCTTTTTCATACGAATAATTACTAATGGACAATTTAATAAGGTCGATTTGTGGATTGAAATAGGCTCGAAATGAGAATCATCTGTCAACAACTAAATCTGATAAAACAAAGTCCAAAATGTCAAGTTTAGAAACCAACGTAACCCCGAAATGACATGTCATCTGCGCGCTCCGTCTGTTAGATATTTTTGACTTTTAAATTCACTCAATACTGAAATTTTCTGTCCATGTCAACTTGATGCTACATCGGTTTCTAAGATCCTATTGAGAACTAACTTTGAAAAAGAAATTTTGAATTAGTGTTATGTCCAAAATACAATCAGGATACGTTTAAAAATGGTATAACCTTCAAATCAACTGGTTTGTATAATTTTTAAGCAATATTTCCATGCATTCAAAATCTCGCAAGTTAATTTTTCAATCTATATTAGCTTGTCCAGAAAATTGGCATGTTCCTCAAATCAACTCGTTTATATAACTTTTGAGTCCAATATAAAAAATGTTAAGCACTCGGTATAATTTAAAACATCAAATTCAGCTTAATATAAACTCCTGAATATTTTGAGTCCTTCGGAAGGATTTGCTTCAAGACGACAAAATCCTAAATTTTTGAAGCACTCAAATGATAAGAAATATACTAAAAAAAATTAGCTCAAAATATTAATTTTTGCTGTTGAAGTTATTTAAATTGATTCTTAAAACACAAATTTATTCAAAGACTAATGTCTGTGAATAATAATAATAATTAATTAATAATTATAATTGCTGATGGAAAGTGTTATAGGGGCAGCATTTAGATGTTTAAAAAATTCGTTGGTACATCCTATTATATACAGAAATAATTGCGAAAAATTTTGCAAAAAAATATTTATTAATGATGAGACATTTATTCATACACATTTAAGGATAAAAAGTGTTTTTGAATGATGAATAAAGTTTCGGTGTTCGTATTAGTTTCGGTGAATAGCAATTTTCAATACAAATCAATTCAGAACATAGTAGATTTGAATAAAAACCACAATACAAGTATAAATAGTAGTTTCAGATAAAAACAGTAGTTTCCGGTACGAAAAGAATATCTTTACGAGTTTACGTCTCTATGAATTTCTTGAATTCCTTCGAACAATTTGAATTCAGAGCGTTACTCAAATTCTTCGAATTACTTGAATTCGTCGATTTAGTCGAATTACTTGAATTCGTCAATTTAGTCGAATTACTTGAATTCTTGGAATGACTTAAATTCTTCGAATAACTAGAATTCCTCGAATTACTTGAATTCACGGAATTCTTCGGTTTACTTGAAATACTTAAATTCCACGATGTACTTGAATATTTTGAATTCTTGTGCTTTTTTGAATTCTTTGAATTACTTGAATTTAGAGAATTCCTTATGGACTTCCGTTTCCCGCGTGAAAGTGTGTGATAGCGGTGAAAGTT
>CAKNYM010050435.1:121100-136698 GCA_932195095.1 Andricus curvator
GAAGTCATGTAAACCCTTAGGGGACACATTATGAATAAAGAAGAAGAGAATTCCTTATGTTCAGAGAATTACTTGAATTCTTCGATTTAGTCGAATTCTTCGTGTTACTTGAATTCGTCGAATCACTCGAATTCTTCGAATTGCTTGAATTCTTCGATTTACTTGAATTCTTCGATTCAATCGAATTACTTCAATTCTTCGATTTATTCGAATTACTTGAATTTTTCGATTTGGTCGAATTACTTGAATTCTTCGATTTACTCGAATTCTTCGATTTAATCGAATCAATTGAATTCCTCGATTTACTCGAATAAAATTACTTGAATTCTTCGATTTAATCGAATTACTTGAATTCTTCGATTTGGTCGAATTACTTGAATTCTTCGATTTACTCGAATTCTTCGATTTAATCGAATCAATTGAATTACTCGATTTACTCGAATAAAATTACTTGAATTCTTCGATTTAATCGAATTACTTGAATTCTTCGATTTATTCGAATTACTTGAATTCTTCGATTTGGTCGAATTACTTGAATTCTTCGATTTACTCGAATTAGTCGAATTCTTCGATTTAATCGAATCACTGGATCGAATCACACTATGGCCAACGGCCATACCACGCTGAAAAACCCAGTTCTCGTCAGATCACTGAAGTTAAGCAGCGTTGGACGCAGTTAGTACTTGGATGGGTGACCATTCAAGAATACTGACATGAGTGCTGTTGGCACATCGTGGGTGTGGTGAGCCCACACTTGTAGTTATTTATAACTACAAGAAAAACCTAGAAACACTACCCGAATCGGGTAGTGTCACGCCTACCCTGAAAGGGAAATGGTTTAATGGTATATATATAACTGGTGAGCCCAAACTTGTAGTTATTTATAACTACAAGAAAACTATCCACCTAGAAACACTACCCGAATCGGGTAGTGTCACGCCTACCCTGAAAGGGAAATGGCGTAATGGTATACTACTAGAATTCTTCGATTTTTGTCGAATTAATTGAATTCTTGGATTTAGTCGAATTCTTCGAATTACTTGTATTCGTCGAATTACCCGGACTGCTCTAACCTAAAACGTTCCGATCCCTGGTCTTATCATCTATTTTTTGTTTTTTGTAATATTGAAGTTTGGAACAATTGAAACAAGGCACCCTCTGAATCAATTCAGTTCGCTATCTCGGATCATTTATCAATCTGAAGTTAGAAAACTAAACAAGACAGAAACTGGTACTAAAATAGACTATTTGTGAGATCATATTAGAACGCCCAAAAAAGGATCCCAGATAAAAATGAATGCCTAGTTTTTACTGTGTATTTTCCATGACTTTTTAAACAATTTTCATTTCTTTAAACAAATATAACTTATTTAAACAATTATTTATTCCCAAAAAATGTAAAAAATAATCGTATTTTCTGATTGAAATGTAATATTTTGTCATTGTTTGGAGTAGTAATTTTTTTTAAAAACATTATGTGATTATTTAAACAAATACTTGTTTTTTATTCTCAAAATTTCTAAAAATTGACACAGAGATGTCCACTTTTTTCTCAAATTGGTATCCTATGCTACATTTTGTTGAATAATTATATAGTTTTGATACATATCTCTTAATTTTAATAAATTTCTATTTGTTTAAACAAATTTTATTTGCTCAAGCAGTTTTTTTTCGATAACTTAAAAAAAAAATACATTATAATTATTTTTCTGTCTGTTAAGTGTATAGAAAGAATATATGAACCATTTTTTAACTGTTTAAATAAATATAATTTGTTTAAACAATTATTTGTCCAAAAATATTGTTTAAATCGTATTTTCTGAAATAAACATAATATTGAATGATTTCGAGGAGTAATGAATTCTGTTAAAAACGTCACAATCACCTCCATTTTTAAAAAGTCTTCGAGCGGCAAATTTGAAACAAGTTCAGCGCTGTATGTTTGAATTACAGAAATAACTTGAAAACAGTCTTATAAATAATCGTATGAAGCGAAAACGAAAATCAGCGACACGTTTTGATATTTATAACGAGTATGAAAATGCAAAAAAGCAATCTGTTGAAACTTGAATTATAATTTGCATTAGTGAATGTGCTTTTTTATAATATAATTATGATAAAGATTGTGAAAATATGAGGAAAGCAATAATAAATACACTTTTATAATTTAAATTTTATTATGACTTTCATGATTTATTTAATAATGCGCCAAAGAAGATGTAAACCATCCATACTCAATTTGAAGGAAATTTGAAAAAAAAATTATTTGTATAAACAATAACTTGAAGTTTTTAGCAGAATTTATTACTCCTCGCAATCATTCAATATCATGCTTAATTCAGAAAATATGATTCGAAAAATATTGTTGGGAAAATAATTGTTCAAACAAATTATGTTTGTTTGGACAATTAAAAAATGGTTAATATATACTTTCTATACAATATACCCTGAATTATGAGTTCAATTTTTCGAAAATCCAAAATTTCCCCATGTTATTCAAATGGGATTTTGAAGTGCCCGGTGGCACGTGTTAATATTCGAATTTCGAAAAAAAATGAGGGATTGTTTTTCTCCAAAATGGAAACTTTGGGGGGGGGCCCCCGCTTGCCCTCTAGGGTGGAAAAAAATTTTGCAATCCATTTTTGGACCACCCTATTGTATATGTTACATTCATAACCTAACAAGCAACGAAGAAATCTAATGATAGAAGAATGAAAATATATTTACCTTATCAGAGAAATTGAATATGGTTCAAAATAATTAAAATAATGTTGTTTTTCAAAGAAAACAAAAGTTGATTTATATATAGTTTTTTTCGACCAAATATAAAGAATGTATACATTCTCTGAGTAACTTAAACTATTTAATTCAAATCAAAAATCAAGACAAAAAATTGACTAATTATTTCATGTAATTGAAAAAAGTAAAATGCGTACTTCATACATACATTAATACCTTCCCGCCTCATATTCGTAAAATGGGTGTTTTTCCCTTGTATTTTTAATGAGAAAATTGAGGGGGAAGGGTGCACCCCCTGAACGTTGTTTGATCAAAAAAAAATTAAAATACGGATTTAATTTTTTTGGGAACCTCATAAAATGAGCCATTATCCCAAACGAAATTCGAACTTTGTTTTTTTTTGGACCACCATATATATATTTGGTTTTGGCTCTACAATTATGTTTCTTCGAAATATTAGCATTTTTAATATTTTTTCTAGTTCTAGCTGAAAACAAACAAAATTCTTTGGAATCTGATAAAAAGCTCAAAATCTTTCAAAATTCCGGAAATCCTTGAAAATTCGTGGGGATTCAATAAAATACTATAAATCCTGTGAAAGTCTGTAAAATACCTTGAAATCCCTTTAAATTTGTGTACATTTTTCAGATTCTTTGTAATGTATTATATATATATATATGTATATTAGGGTGGTTCAAAAAAATCGACTATTTTTTTTCAAAAGCCCCACTTAAAAACTTCTGGAAAGGTGTAAAAAGACGTCTGTGAAAAGCAGAGCTCTTAACAACAAAGGTCTCATATGATTTTTCCATAAATTCACTTCTTCAAAAGTTATTTAAGGTTAAAGTTGAAAACATAGTAAATTTATCGGTTTTTTTCTTAATTTTTGGAAAAAATTTGACATTTATCACTATTTATCGCAATATTTTTTTCGGAAATTTTATAGTTTATAATTTTCGTCGAAAAAAAGATCGTTTAACAATTTTTAAATCGAAAAGCTCAGTATATTTATGTATTACCTGCTTATTTCTTATTAAAATAGTAGTTTTCATCTATTAAGTATGAAGATAATTCAGATACTAATGAAAAGACGTCACTTTTAGAAACATACTGTTTTGTATTTAGTATAGTATAAAAATAAAATTCAATATAAACAATTTTAAATAATAATACTAAAACAACATTATTTATAAGTTTTGGCGTTAAAATTATCATTACGAACATTAACTCTTATTTTAATGTTTTCCTGTTACAATCTGGAAATTGTCGACGATGTTATTGCACAACTTGTAAAAGATATTGAAGTTGATCCTCGGTTTTTGTTGAGCAGTTATTGTATTCATCAATTAATGCAATACCGCGTTCTGCAACATCATTTACTACAGCAAGGTCTTTAAAAATTCTATGTTTTCTCGGTAAGAACAATAAAAGATAAATTTTCAAACAATGTTAAACTTGATAATGTGATGATTTGAGTAAGATTATTGTTTTTTTAGAGAAAATTTTAAACTATAAAATATCCGAAAGAACTATTACGATAATGAGTGATAAATTTCAAATTTTTGCCAAAAATTAAGAAAAAAAACGATAAATTTATTATGTGTTCAAATTTAACCTTAAATAACTTTTGAAGGAATAAATTTATAGAAAAATCATAAGAGACCTTTTTTGTAGAGCGTCGAATTCCCTACAAGAATATGGTTTGGGCTTAGCAATTCATCAAGCCATTCAAGAGTTACAAATTTCCCAATTAAAACAAAAAATTCGCGATGAGTGACCTCTAAATATTAATATTAAGATCTCTGCTTTTTACAGGCGTCTTTTTACACCTTCCCGGATGTTTTTAAGTGGGGGTTTTGAAAAAAAAAGTCGATTTTTTTGAACCACCCTAATGTATATATATATAAATTAAGTCTAATATTCCAGCGGATTTTAAAATTATAGCTTATTTGAAATAAATGTATTACAAAATAGTATGCCGTAATAATTTAAAAATTTACATAAGGATAATATGAAATATCAACTGACGTAAGTCGACTTTCCTTGAAATAACCATTTGTCAGAATAATGCAAATAAAAATAAAAATTCTTCGTCATAAGTTAACCAATTATACGAAATATTGTATTATTATATGGAAGTTTTCCAAACCCAAATTTTAAAAATGCTCATAATATCGCATTAGATGTTATGAAAATACAATCAAATATTTTGAAAATTAGGTGAAAATTTGACTTTCTCTAAGACGGTCCAACACATTTTTTTTTAATTAGGCTAGTTCTCTGCTCACCAAATTTTGGTAAAACTAGCCACGTCCTTTTATTTATATTTTTGCAACATTGAATTTTAGGTTAAAACCTTTTTTTAAATCATTGATACATGAAAAAATGATCCATTTTAAAACAAATATTTTCATTTTTAACTAAAAAGATCTATTATTTCCAACCAAAATTCGAATACTGAAACTTTCAGTTGCAGAAATTAATTTTTAACACAAAAAAAAAGAATTTTCTCCAAAGTAGTTAAATGTTCAACCAAAGAGATGAATTTTGAACTAAAATGGTGAATCTTCAACCAAAAAAAAAATAAATTTTAAACAGAGGAGTGCAACTTTCATCTAAGTAGTTGAATGTTTAACCAAATAGTTAAATTTTCAACTAACATAGAGACATTTTTTACAAAAATGGAATAGTTACATTTGTAACAAAAATAAAAAAATATTTACATCAAAAAAGTTAAATGTTTGACGGAATTTTCAAAGAAATGAAATGAATTTTGAAATCAACAAGATGGTATCCAAATTATTTAAAAAGACTATATAGAATTTATGAAAATTTTACAAGATTTAAGGAATTTTGAAGGAAAAAATTAAACTTCAAGCGATTTTTAACAGTTTTCAAAGAGTTACAGAAGATTTCGAAAATTTAAAGGGGTTTCAAAAAATTGTGTAGGACATCGGACATCTAAATATTTGAAGCTTGACTTTAAAGGATTTCTAGAGAACTTTGGAAAATAAGTCGAATTAAATGAAATTTCAAGAAATTTTAAAATTTTTCAAGAAATTTCACAAGATTTAAAGAATTTTATTAAATCTTTACGGATTTCGAAGATTTCAAGGGATTTCATAGATTATGAAGGATTGCAAAAATATTCAAATGATCTGAACGGTTATTTTTCAAAAAAATAAATGATATGAAGGATGTAACAAAATTTCGACCAATTTCAAGGATTTTTAGATATTTCCAAATATTTTAAATAATAATACAAGATTTAAGGGATTCCATAGGACTTTTAATTATTTCAAAAAATCTACGGGATTATAAAAGATTTCAAGATATTTTAAGATTCCAACAAATTTCAAGAGATTTTGAAAATTTCAAGGAATTTAAGAAATTTTGTATGCTTTTCAAGGATTTTAAGTTTGATTTTAAGCGATTACTAGAGACCTTTGGTAAATGAATGAAATTAAATTACATTTCTAGAAATTTTTTACGATTCCATATATTTTGAGCGATTTTAAGGTATTTCAAGAAACTTCACAAGATTCAAAGAATTTTTTAAATCTCAAAAGATTTTAAAGGTTTCAAACGATTTCTAAAATTTCAAAAGATTTGAAAGATTTCTGGGGATTTGAACAATTTTTTCAAAGGTCTTTAATGAATTCTTTCAGTTTAATTCAGATTGAATGGATTTAAAAAGAATTTTACTTATTTTTAAGGATTTTTACGATTTCTCAAAATTTTAATTGATTGTTGGAAAGTTGTCAATCTTTCTGAAAATACAATTATTATTTAATATCAATTTCCGAAAAGAAGCACTTGCATAATCCAAAATTGTTAAAGGATTATAAATCTTGTATAAATTATAATGATTTTTGTTTCGAAATGCTAGTTTTTGATGTAAAATTCTAACGTAACTTAAAATTGCTCAAAATTATTAATCTTCATTGAAAACTAATGATTTTAGAATAAAAATTTCGATGTCCGACGAAAAACGCTAACACTATATAACATTTTTCAAACTCTTGAATTTTATTATTTCAAACAAAAAAAACATTGGATATAAATCGAATGATTCTTTGTTTGAAAATACAAATTTCATCGAAAGCGCACCGAAATAACTTAATTTTTGAAAATTTTAAATATTTTTTGAAATCTAATAATTTTTTAGTAAAACCGCCCATAATTTTTTACTAAAACTACCTATAATTGCCGACAAAGAAACATAACAGAAAATGGTTGAGAATTGTTAATCTTGTTCAAATTTGAATGATTTTTGTTTTTAAAAACCAACTTTTTGTGTGTAACGCTAACTGAACCCGCAATTGTGAAAAAATTATGAACCTTTAAAATCTAATGATTTTTGTTTTAAATAATGTTGAGAAAAGTGAAAAATGTAAATGATTGAAAAATTTCTAATCTTTTAAATGTAATAATTTCTTATGAAAAATACCCAACGTAACCTACAATTTTATAAAATTGCGAGTCTTAATGGACTAACAAAACCTAAAATTTTATGAAATTTTAAGTGTTCTTGGATACTCTATGCTTTTGAAATAAAAATCTTTTTAAAGACTACTAATTTCCAGCGAAAAGTACCAATATAACATATGTATAACATTTACATCAATTTCTAAGACAATTTGAAAAAAATTCCAAATTTAGGATAGAAAAAAACTTGAAGTAATGAAAAACCAATCCGGTTTTAAATAAAGATGATAGTTAGATATAAAAAATTATTTAAAAATTATATTTACCAACAGAAGTGAGGATCATCGCTAAGGGAAGAAAGAAACTACTGAGACTTTTCTTCATTTTGTCTGAATATAGAAAAAAACTGATTCGTAAATAATTTTGTGAAGAAAGAAACTAATGATTATTATGATGGTCCATTAGAGTATGCGTCGTGAAACCTATTTTCTGGGTTATTTGTATTTCGTAAATCAGTTTTTTTTTTCTTAAAGAGCTTCATCATTGTGTAAATTTTGTTATTAATGTACATAGTACTAGAAGGCATTAGGAATTGTGATTTTATCAGTTATATTTGCACTGCTAATAGCGTCACTTGTCTTTCATCATTTTTGTTTATTACTTTATACATTATTGTATGAAGGAAAGAAATCGAAACGTCTAGAAAGAAAATTCTCAAACTGCGCATTATTAAAATAAAAAAAATCACGAACAGATTTCTTTGAAACTAAGACCCGGTTTTCTTGAATCTGTTTTTGGCAGTTACTTTGAGTTATTATCAACCATTTGCAAGGGTTTTTATTAGCCGCTCAAAAATGTTGTTACTTAGTTTTCGGTTTGCTGATAAACAAATTTTAATTTAATTTTTAAACGATCCATAAATTGGATATTTATATAAAAACCTTTGGTAGCATGGAGTCAGCTTGGTGGGGATGAAAGCAATAGTTGATTTATTATTCATTGACTACTAGGTAGGATAGCCTAATAATCTGCAAAGTTTCAATAATATCTATATCTTGTGTTAAACAAAATAATGGGTCGTTTAGACTTTGAAACGAAGAAATCTTCTTGACCATCTTATTAAAAAATTATTATTTCTTCAATTTACATTTTAGCACACACAATAGTATTTAAACACAAATGAAAATATAAAAGTGTTTTCATGTACATGTGGCATTAGTTAATATTGACACAAAATCTACGGACGAGGAAAAAGAAGTACTACCAGATTATGGTTATCTGAAGTAGACCAATATATTATTATTTTTTGTTGGGTCACGCAATTCTTAAATTAAAATATAAAATAATTTTTAATACAAAATTTTTGTTATGAATAAGACCTATGATCTAAAATAATACAAAAGCATGATAAAAGGCCTGACAACCATATTTGTCTCGAAAATCAACTTGCTTAGAAGCTACACTTACTTAAACATTTATATTTTGATAATATGAAGTATGAACTGATTACTGATGAACAGAACTAATTACACTGATTTTCAGGAGATGCCATGAAAATCTTTCGGTTGGAGAAAATAATATAGGTCTTTCATTCGAGATCGCATCGTTAATTTGCACTTGAAAGTTTTTAGATTTAAGATAATTATCTATAACTTTGACTAGGTATTGCGGTATTTGGTAATTAGCTACATATGAGAACTTTATGCTACACTGTGTCAAAAGCCTTTTCAATATCGAGGAATAGCGCGCATGTGCTATGTTTTATATTAAAATTTGTACTTATAAAATCTGTGAGACGAGCTAGCTGCTTTACTGTGGAGTGACTTTTCCGGAATCCGAATTGTTCCGGTATTATTAGTTTTTTCTCCTGCTCATGTATTTGTAACCTATTTAATATTATTGCTTCGAATATTTTACTATACATAGGGAGGAGGCTAATTGGTCTATAACTCTGAGGTAATTTTTTTGTCCTTTCCTGGTTTATCAATGGGTAAAATTTTTGCTTTTTTTCAAACCTCAGGAAAATAGCCTTGATTGAGGCAGGCATTACTAATGTGCGTTATTGGAACAATTGCTTTCCTAGGATGATATTTTAATACAATATTTTGGATCCCATCCGTGCCCGGGACTTTTTTTGGTTTTGTTCTATTAATTAATTGTTTAACTTCTTCAGGAGTAGCAAGGTCAATATCATAAAGATTATAGTCATACGCTAAGATATTTTCATACTTCTTGTTTATATCCTTGTTGTGTTCCTCTTTGTCCATTCCACCAGTTAAATAATGAACAGATTCAGAATTGCCTGCAATAATTTCAGCTTTGTCTCTGTCCTCAAAAACAACGCCATTGGGGGTTTCAAGAGGGGGTATGAATTTATTATTTTTACCTTCAAGTATTCTTGTAAGCTTCCATAGTGCATCTTTAGTATTGATTGTGGAGAGTTTGCTTTCCCACTCAGTGTTTTTATGTTCGCGGATATTTTTCTGAATATTTCTGCAAGCCTCATTAACTATCGATTTAAGATGTTTCTTGTTTTTTGTTGAATTGCGCAAAGATTATTTTTGTGGTTAATTTGCTGTAGTATGCTATCCGGTAATGTTACATTCTAATTTTTTAAGGATTTTAATTTTATGCTAGATTTGATTGCTTTTTGAATTAATTGCATTAGTTCAGCTAGGCAGTTATCAATAGAATCAGTAGGTTTTTGCAAAGAGTTAATCGTTAGTTTTTCATTGATATACTTTTCAAAGTTTTTCCAGATAGCATTTTTATAATCCCAAATTTTGATGGGTTTATTATTTAATTATTCAATTTTCTCTTCATGAATTGTCGTAAGAACTGGTTTATGATCAGAGTCAAGTTCATCAAGCGCAATGATGGTAGGCTAAATGTAACGGTTTTGTTTCAATAAATTTAAATATAACATTTCCGTTTTTGTTGTTATAATAGCAGTTCCAACAGGTGTGTTTGGCGTTAAGGTCTCCTACTGCTTTATTGCTTAAGTTGAAATTTTTTTGGAAATCAGACTAGATAATGTTGTTTCTAGGGGCATAAAGGGCAACAACAAGGATACCATTTTCAAGAGCAATGGCATGCATATTTTAATTTAAAAATTGTCAATTTTCCCAGGCAAAAATATCTCATGACATCTTAACTTAACCTTAAAATCAACTTTTTGGTTTCTTTGAGAAACTACATTATTTTACTTATTTTCAACTATCTTCAATTTCTCTGTCTAGGTAAATATATTTTAATTCTTCTATCATTAGATTTCTTTGTTGCTTGTTAGGTTATAAATAATACTACATGTACCGTGATATTTAAAAAAATATCGTATTTTTTTGCTTCAACGATCTTTTGTTGAGAAAAATGATTTGATAAATCAGAAAATAAACGCTTTTACTGGTATTAGCCGCTCGAGAATATTCATTTATTAAATTAATTATTTTGCGTACAGTACCGTCGAGGAGTATGAGGACACCTAAAAAACATAGCAATTAAAAACCTGACATGTCTTCTTGCAGGATATCTCAAAAAAATAGGATAGAACAGTCTGTACAGCCAAAAAGCCAAAATTCTCTTAAAACAGGGAAAATAATGTGATTTTTCACGAAGATAAGGAAATACATTCTTCAATAAAGAATGTATGAAAAAGAATGTATAAACATGATTTCAATATGCAACGAATTTTCAACCAAATTGTTCATTTTTGAACCAAAATGATAAATTTTCAACTGAAATTATGAATGTTTAACCAACCAAACGAAGTTTTAATGAATCAATTAATCTTTAAACCAATTATAGTTGAATTTTCCAATAAAAAATCAATTCTTCAACCAAGAAGATTAATTTTCTACCAAAAAGACGATTTTTCAACAAAATAAATGAATTCTCTAACAAATAGTTGAATTTTCATCTAGACAGATGAATTTTCAACCCAGAAGATTAATTTGCTACCAAAAAGACCAATTTTCAACAAACTACATACATTTTGAACCAAATAGTTGAAGTTTTGAACTAACAAGATCAATTTTCCACCAAAAAAATAAATAAATTTTCAACCAAAGAGATGAATTTTTAACTGAAATGATGAATTTTCGACCAAGAAATGAATTTTCAACAAAGTAGTTAAACTTTAAATCAAGTATAGTTGAATTGAAAAAAAAATTCCAACAAAAAATGGATTAGTTAATTTTTTCAACAAAATAAGATCAATTTTAAACCAAACGTGGAATAGTAAAATTTTCAGTTAAAGCGATGGCTTTTCATCAAATGAAAAGCAAAGTTTAATCACAATAGTTCAATTTCTAATAATGAATGATTTCAATTTTATATAAAACACAGTTTGTGAAAAAAAGCAACTGCTTTATTGGACTGAAAATTCAAGAAATTGGTTGAAGGTTCAACTTTTATGATTTCGAAAACGTTGCGTTTGATGAACCCATGCATGTTCAAATATTTTCTATATCGAAGCCTTTGCAGTGAAATAAATTATTCCTTTGGTCATGGCTGAAAATGCGAACAAACCGCACTAGAAAATGGAACGAACATTTACCTATATCAAGGTGTTTATGCTCAATTATTACTGGAATTTTTGAATCATTCTAAACATGAAGGATTTTATAACATAAAATTAGAAGCTTTTTAGATAAATAACTGTTAAGGTTGTACTCAAAAGGTGGACCTAAACGCGACCTTGATTAGTGCGAACCAAGTAAGTGAGGTTCACCTCAGAGTTAGACCTAAGAAGGGCAGTTGGTTCAAAATATCCAAACACTTTGCAAATAAAGTATTATTTATTCTTCTACAAATCCTAAGCTGAAGTCGGAGAAGAAGCAAGGCTAGCGTCAAGCGTCGGCGCCAGAAGACTTGTATATACTGTTCTCGGTGAGAGGTCGGAGACCGAATGCCTTTCTGCACTCAAAGTGGCGATCTTTATTCATTCTGACAGAGGCGAAGCGCGCCTGTCAGAGTAAAAAGTGGTCGGCGTGAAGCAGCCCTCTGATTGGCTGCCGTGTAGGTGGAACGGAGCGTGTGGCGAGTCTCACTAGACCGCCGCATTATTTGGGGCGCGCGATCCAATCAGATCATTCGTCGTTCAGCCGTCGTTGCGTGCCGAGCCTGACACCCGCTTCTGCCTTGCTTTGCTTCTATCCAGCCGTACAAACTAATTTCATGATCCTAGTTTTCCTGACAGTTAATTCATTATCAATAATAATAATTCTTTATACCATTAATAGTAATCAGAATGATAACAAAAAATGATAAGAAACATATCGTCAATATTTTAGCCGGTTTTCTGACTGTTGAGTTTTAATGTAGGCATTTGATGTGATGGAGCATCGAGTGTTCACTGTCTTCCTCGGAGTAAAGCCTCCCGTTCGACATTATATAAACGCAGTGAATACACAACCTAGTCGTTCCTCGCAAAAAGTCACCCATCCGAGTGCTATCCGCGTTTGAAATGGCTGAACGTCTGCGACTCTTCCCGAGTCCAGATTCACCGCGCAGTTAATGCCATCAGTTATACATTGCAATATGACGCAAGTATAGTGAATTTATAATAATACCAATATATTTTTTCAGAATGAAAAGTAATAAGAAACATAGTAACATTATTATAACACTATGGCATTATAATATAATAGCATTATATTATGGTATAATGGAAGCATCACGGTGTTCTGCAGTAATTATGGCTGTACGCCATGTCATTCCAGGAGTGTTTGCCGGTGTTTCCCCATAACGAACGTTTCTAGGAATGCCGGCATACAAAGGAAGGTTGGTTAGTACACCTACTGCGACCGGTCTACGCCGCTCACCAAATACACGCCTAAACTGACCGCGTATGACGATTCCGCGAATGAAATGATCACGTACTCCCACGATATGATATCCTGGTCTTATTCGACGCACACGATTTCCACCTTGGTAATAATAAATACCAGGATTCCGAATCAGAGGCAAATTAGGATCAGGCTGGGGATTCTCAATCTCCGCAGGTTGATGATGCGGAATCACATTGTCAACAGGCTGATGATGCGGAATCACATTCTCGGCAGGCTGATGATGCGGAACCCCATTCTCGGCAGGCTGAGGATGCACAATGCCATTCTGAGCAGGCTGATGATGCACAATCCCATTCTGAGCAGGCTGATGATGCGGAATCACATTCTCAGCAGGCTGATGATGCAGAATCCCATTTTCAGCAGGCGCAGCACCATTCCCGTTAAGATGAGGTTCCATCGCCCTACTCTGTAAAAATTCTGAAAACAGAAATATTTAGAATTAATTATTTCCCGTACACTACGTGCATGATACGATAATCGGTCGGCCGAATGGGTGACTCAGCCGAATCAGTGTCACTAACGACCCCACGCATTTAAAAAAGAAGATTTCTGACTCCAATTCAGCAAAGTTTCAACTTTTTCCGTTCACTTGCCGAAGGCATGAAGAAATTTGAAATTGAGAATTGATAATAGAAAATTGGCAAGAACATGATTTTTTAAACAATTTTCATCTATTTAAACAATTTTTTTGACCAAATATAAAGAATGTATTCCTTCTCTGAGTTACTTAAACTATTCAATTAAAATCAAAAATCAAGACAAACAATTGACTAATTATTTCAGGTAATTGAAAAAAGTCGAATGCGTACTTCATACATACATTAAAATGTATACCTTCCCATCTCATATTTGTATGATAAGAAAAGTGAGGGGGAGAGGTGAAACATCTAAACGTTTTTTGATCAGAAAAAAATTAAAATACAGATTTAATTGTTTTGGGAACCTCACAAAATGAGCCATTATCCCAAACGAAATTAGAACTTTTTTTTTTGTGCCACCGTATATATATATTTGGTTCTGACTCTAAAATTCTGTTTCTTTGGAATATTAGCCTTTCAAATACTTTTTCTAGCTCTAACTGAAAACAAACGAAATTCTTTGGAATCTGTTAAAATCTCAAAATCTTTTAAAATTCCGGAAATCCTTGAAAATTCGTAGGGATTCAATAAAATCCTATAAATCCTGTACAACTCTGTAAAATACCTTCAAATCCATTGAAAATTTATTTTCGAAGTTTTCTAGAAATCCTTTCTAAATGATCTTGAAATCTTTGGAAATCCTACAAAATTCTTCGAAATCCCTTTAAATGTTTGTAAATTTTTTTTAGATTCTTCGTAACGTATAATAATTATAAATATATATATATATATATATATATATATATATATATGTAGAGACAGAGAGAGAGAGGTGGGTCAGAGAAAATCAACAGTTTTCGTCTGACCCATCTCGACTCTTCCAAGACCCTCCAGTTACTGTCGACCATCCGCCCAAACCAGAGGAGGTCGAAGCATTTTGGAGAGAAGTCTACGAAGTCCAACATCCACTTGAAGAAGGCTCAAAAAACATAAATAGCTTCAAGGAGCTATGCAATGCCCTCATAACAGCTGAGGAGGAATGCCCACCTATCACTACCGAGGAGGTGAAAAACGTATTAAGAGGCATAAAGAACTATTCCGCTCCGGGACCAGATGGTATCAAGATCTTCTGGTGGAAGAAGTTTCCTTCAGCCCACCAGCATCTGGTCCGAATTTTCACCTCATATCTAAAGTCGGAAGAGCCTATTCCGGGGTGGTTTGTGGAAGGGCGCACAGTGCTCCTGCCGAAGACGGGCAACTTAGCTGACCCTAAGAATTACAGGCCAATAACTTGTCTGAACACACTGTATAAGATCTTCACAGCTATCCTAAATGATAGGATTGTTCAGACAATTGGAACTGTATGGCGAGAGATGTATGAACAACGTGGCTCAAAGAAAGGCGTAGCAGGATGTCGGGAGAACTTGCTCATCGATAGATGTGTTTTTGTAAAGACGCAGCATCCTATCAGCGATTTCTATTGATGGCCTGGATTGATTACCGGAAAGCTTTCGATTCAGCCTCCCATAGACTTATCAGCTGTCTGTTGGAAAGCCTAAAGGTTCATCCACACATCGTGAGGTGCATAGAGACATTAATGCCGCTTCGGAAAACCAGATTTACTATCTCATCTGGAAAACATCGTGTGATCACTAACAGTATCACCTTTCAGGGAGGTATATTTCAGGGCGACACAATGAGCCCTCTCCTCTTTTGCCTCACATTATTGCCACTATATCTCGCACTTCGCCATTCCGAAGGGTATCTCTACGGCAAACCTGGAAACCGAAAGCATAAGGTCACTCATGTATTTTACATGGATGATCTTAAGATCTATGCTAGGAATCAAGAGAAACTACATCTAGCTCTGAAAATTGTCAAAGATTACACTCAAGAGATTGGAATGCAATTCGGGTTAGAGAAATGCGCCAAGGTTAATTTGAAGAAAGGAAAACTTAATGGCATCCCCGAAGATCCTGAGCTCGTTGACAGAAGCGCTATACG
>CAKNYM010050435.1:137098-183608 GCA_932195095.1 Andricus curvator
TTGTTTAATTATATATATATATATATATATATATATATATATATATATATATATATATATATATAAATTAAGTATAATATTCCAGCGGATTTTAAAATTATAGCTTATTTGAAATAGTATGATGAAATGTATTACTAAATCGTATTTCGTACTAATTTAAACATTTACATCATGATAATATGAAATATCAACTGACGTAAGTTAATCTACCTTGAAATAACTATTTGTAAGATTAATGCAAATAAAAATAAAAATTCGTCGTTATAAGTGAATCAATTATACGAAATATCTTATTATTACATACAAAATTTCGTAACCAAAATTTTTAAAAGAATCATAATATCGCATTATATTTTGGTGAAACTAACCACGTCCTTCTATTTACATTTTTGCAAGATTGAGTTTTAGGTAAAAACCTTTTTCTAAATCATTATTACATGAAAAAAGGATCAATTTTACAACAAATATTTTAATTTTTAACTAAAAAGATCCATTACTTCTAACCAAAATTTGTATACTAGAACTTTCAGTTGCAGAGATTAATTTTTAACAAAAAAATAATAATTTTCTCCAAAATAGTTAAATGTTCAACCAAAGAGATGAATTTTCAACTAAAATGGTGAATCTTCCACCAAAAAAATAAATTTTAAACAGAGGAGTGCAACTTTCAACCAATTTTTCAAATGTTCAACCAAATAGTTTAATTTTCAAATAACAGATTTTCACAAAATTTGAAGAATTTTATTAAATCTTTACGGATTTCGAGTGATTTCAAAGATTTCAAAAATTTCTATGGATATGAACCGTTATTTTTCGAGAACTTTAATGACATGAAGGGTGTTACCAAATTTCAAATAATTTTGAGGATTTTAAGATATTTCAAAAGAGTCAAAGAATTTCAAGAGATTTCAAAAATTTCAAGGAATTAAAGAAATTTTGTATGCTTTTCAAGGATTTTAAGCTCGATTTTCAGGGATTATTAAAGAGCTTTGGTAAATAAATGAAATAAAATAAAATTTCAAGGAATTTCCAGCGATTCCAAATATTTCAAGCGATTTCAACGTATTTCAAGAAATGCCAATTTTCGCTGTAAAATTTTGACGTAACCTAAAATTGCCAATTTCAGATATAAAGTTCCAGTATAAAATAAAATTGTTGGAAAGTTATCAATCTTTTTTAAAATATAATTTTTTTATCAAAAATACCAATTTCCGAAAAGGAACACTTACATGATCGAAAATTGTTAAAGATTATAAATCTTGTACAAATTATGATTATTTTTGCTTAGAAATGATAGTCTTTGATGTAAAATTCTAACGTAACCTAGAATTGCTCAAAATTATTAATCTACTTTGAAAACTAATGATTTTAGAATAAAAATTTCGATATCCGACAAAAAACGCTAACACAATATAACATTTTTCAAACTCTTGCATTTTATTATTTTAAACGAACAAAAAAATTGGATTTGAATCTAATGATTCTTTTTTTCAAAATAAAAATTTCATCGGGAGTGCACCAAACTAACTTTATTTTTGAAAATTGTAAATATTCTTTGAAATCTAATAACTTTTTATTGAAACTACCCATAATTTCGGACAAAGAAACTTACCAGAAAATGGTTAAGAATTGTTGATCTTTTTCAAATTTTAATGATTTTTTTTGTTAAAAACCAATTTTTGTGTGTAAATCTAACTTAACCTGAAATTTCCAGCGTAAAGTACCAATATAAAACATGTTTAACTCTTAGATTAATTAGTAAGACACTTTGAAAAAAATTTCAAATTCCAAATTTATGATGGAAAGAAGCTTTAAATAATGAAAAACAAATCAGGTTTTAAATAAAGATGATAGTTAGATTTTAAAATTTATTTCAAGAATTATATTTACCAACAGAACTGAGGAACATCGCTAACGAAAGAAAGAAAGTACCAAGAATGTTCTTCATTTTATCTGAATATAGAGAACAACTGATCCGTAAATAATTTTGTGAAGGAAGAAACTAATGATTATTATGAAGTTCCATTATAGTATGCTTGCGTATATATACATATTTGAAAAATATCGAAGAAGTCTTGAAACCTATTTTCTGAGTTATTTGTATTTCGCAAATCAGTTCTTTTTTTCCTTAAAGAGCGTCAACATTGTGTAAATCTTATTATTGATGTACAAAGTACTAGAAGGCATTATAAATTGTGATGTTATAAGTTATATTTGCACTGCTAATAGCGTCACTTGTTTTTCGCAATTTTTGTTTATTTACAAAAATTAGAAACAAATAGAATGTTTTGCTAAAGTTTCAAAACACTTCAACATGTTATACATTTACAGTTACTTTACATTTACAGTTACTTCATATATTATTGTATTTTTTGGATTAAAAATGTAACCATTTGGTTAAAACTGCAACAATTTTGCTTTAAGTTCGATAAAGTCATCCTTGAGTAGTGCGAACAAACTAGAAGTTGGGATCCACGTTAGAGTTGGACCTGAGACGTGCAGTTTGTTTTGAAGGATGGACTCGTATGAGATGTTCACAGTGAGAAGTCGGTGAACGAATGCCTTACTGCATTCAGAGTGGCGATCTTTATTCATTCTGAAAGAGACTAAGCGCGCCTGTCAGAGTAAGAGGTGGTCGGCGTCGGGCAACCCTCTGATTCGCTGCCACGTAGGTGGAAGGGAGCGTGTCGCGAGGCTTCCTAGACCGTCGCATTTCTTCGGGCGCGCGATCCAATCAGATCATTCCTCGTTCTGCCGTCATTGCGTGCTGAGCCTGACGTCTGCTTCTGCCTTGCTTTTATTTATCCGTACGAACTAATTTCATAATCCTGGTTTTCCTGACAATGATTTCATTATCAAAATCACTAATGCTTCATACCATTATTCATAATAGGAATTATCACAAGAAATGATAAGGAACATAGCGTAACTATTATAATACTCAAACATTATAATATAATATAATTCTTTCATAATTGTTACTATTGTAGATAGACTGGTACATTTCAATGCTGTAGGACTGCGGTTCAATCTAATGTATTTTTTTAGAAAAGCCTGTAAAGCAGAGGCCTACTCATGAATCCTAATTACTGATGAAGTATCGTATAAGTCCTTCAGCGTGAGTATGTTTAACGCCAGACGACTCCACTTTACTGGGTAAGGACCTGATAATGAATGTCGGATTTGATCAAACCCAAGAAGGGACATAACGGCTTTTGCCCTCCAGAGAGGTATTTCGCCTATCCTTCAGCCCTATTACCTACCATACAGCTTCACCTTCATCAAAGTTTATCTGGGTTCAGAAAAATTGTTCCCAAATTGAACAAAAAACGTGATAAAAGCTTCAATACGAAATCAGATCGAACTAATAACATCAAGGTTCCTCACCTCAAGGGAGCAGTTTAGCTCCTTCAGGTAAACGAATGGACCGGAAAGTATTACCAGCGAGGACCACGTGGAGGTCCTACTCCTAGCTTCTCTCTGGCCCACAGGGGCATGGTATTGCCGAAGCCCTAGTGCAGACCAGAAAGCAGTTTCGCCTTGTATTCGATAAGCACTTTCATGCTCTTCTCCCAGCTACTGGTCTTTTCAGTGGTCAGTTTTCGAAGCAATCACTTCTCCCAGTGTCTAGTGGATTCCTCCACTACCCTTTGACCAAGGGAGAGAGAAATAGCAGAAAACTATCTTCCTGAGTCCAGCCGGTTTTCCGACTGTCGAGTTTGAATGTAGGCATTTGATGCGATGGAATATCGAGTGTACGCAGTCATCATCGGTGTCAAATCTGCCGCTCGACATTAGTAAAACGCAGTGAATAGACAACCTAGGCGCACTTCGCAAAAAGTCACCCATCCGAGTGCTAGCTGCGCTCAAAATAGCTTAACGTCTGCGACTCTTCCCGAGTCGCGATTCACCACACAGTTCATGCCATCGGTTATACATTATAATGTAGAGCAGGTACAATGAAATTATAATAATAACAATCAATTTATTCAGAATAGGAAATAATAAGAAACATAGGATAATTATTATGATACTTTATTATTATAATATAATATAAAATAATAGTATTACATTATGTTGCAAGCATTTTGGCTTTCAGCAGTAATTATTGCTGTACGCCATGACATTCTAGGAGTGTCTGCTGGTCTTCCCCCAAAACGAACATTTCTAGGAAAGCCTATATACGATGGAATGCCGGTTACTACACCTACTGCAAACGGTATGTATCCCTCACCAAGTACACGCCTAAACCAACCACCTATGACGATTCCAACAATGTAACCATCACGTACTCCTACCGTATAATGTCCTGGTGTTATGGGAAGCGCACGATTTCTAAGTTCGTAAAAAGAAATACAAGGATTTTCAATAATAGGCAAAGTAGGATCAGGCAGCGGATGCTCATTCTCAGCAGGCTCAGCAACATTCCCGTTAAGATTAGGTTTCGTCCGCCTACCCTGTAAAAATTCTGTAAACAGAAATATAAATTAGAATTAATTATTTTACGTACATTACGTGCACAAGACGATAATCGGTCAAACGGCCGAATCAGCCGAATCAACGTCTCCAGTCACCCCACCTTTGGCATGTAGAGGTACTGCGCTGGCGCTAGCTATGCATAAGAGGAACACGACGCGACTTATTGTTGCTATGGTAACGGGTTGTCGCGTCGTGTTCCTCTTACGCGTCCTAGCGCAAGCGCAGGACGCCTTCATGCCAAAGTTGGGGGTACTGAGCGTCTCTATGTCCCACGCGGAAAGGTAGAAGCTCGAATGACGATAGACTGACCCATTTTAGTCTTGTGTACGCTTCCACATTCTTTGTGATAATTCGGGAACCAGTAAATATTTTATTGTGTTCTTCGTATTATTTAAAAAAGGAGACTTCATCATTTATTTGAGCAAAGTTGAATCCACAGGGAATTAAACAACATTTCAAAGAGTTTCCGAAAATATTTCCAACTTAATCTTACGCAGAGGTTATTGGAGAGTTTTCCAAATTTTGGGAATAATTCGAGTCAGTTTAAACGATGTTTAAAAATTCATCCCAGCGGGTACGAATTTAATATTTTTTAGTTGAAGCATCACAAATTAAATTTTTCGTTGATAATTAATTTTTTTGGTTGAAAATATAACTATTTTGTTATAAATAGGAATTTTTCGGCAGAAATTTATCTCATAAATTTTGAAAAGGTTTCCAAAAATTTTCAAACAAAAGCTAGATTTTTGAAGATTTGGAAAAAAATGTCGAAGCTTTCTAAAGATTTTGAAACATGTTAAAATAATAAAAAAAAATCTTGAGAATCCTGGAAAAATTAAAACTGATTTTTTTATTTTAATAAATTTATTTTTAAAGAATATTTGAAAATATATTAAGATGTTTCAAAATATTTCAAAATTGTCAGAAAAATATTCTGCGAGATATTAAGGCAATTTTTTCCATTTTGCAGAATTAAAAAAAAAACTTAGCAAAAGTTAAAATAATTTTAAAAGATATTAAACGGCTTAGATGTGTTGAAACGGTTCAAAAATGATTTTAAATGAATATCAACCAATTTTAAACAACATGTTGATTTTCAAGGTTTTGAAAGAAAATTTCAAAACTATTTAAGGATTTTGAAGGGTTTCAAGATTATAGCAATAATTTCTTGAGATTCCTGAGAAAATTTTAAATAACACTTTATTTTGGAAAATTAATTTTCAAAGAAAATATAAAGATTAATCAAAAAATAGTTTGAAAATCAAATCAAATATTTTAAACATACTCAAATTATTTCTAAAATTTGGTAAAATCATTCAAAATAAAAAATTATGCTTTTTCGACATATCTGAAAGCTTCAAAAATCTTTTTGAATTTTCTGGAAAATCTGAAAAAAATTATATTCATATAACTTTGGAAATAAATAAACTTAAAAAATGAATGATTATTCGAAATTCTTATTTTGTATTAAATTTTATCTTTTCTTTTTTGATTAAAAATACATTTTTTTTCTTGGTTGAAAAACTAATCTGTTTTATTTCAGAATTCATCTATTTTGTTCAAAATGTTGGGTGAATTGAACTCTATTTTATTTGAAACTTAATTCCTTTCCAGTTGAAGATTGGTTGAAGATTCATTATTTAAGTTTAAAATTCATATCGTTGGTTGAAAATGTAATTATTTTGTTGAAAATTCATCTTTTTTGACTGTAGATTGATCTTCCTGAATAAAAATTTTGCGTTTAAAAGATTTAACTCTTTTTTAGAAAATTCGTATTTTTCGGATAAAATGGATCTTTTTGGGTTAAAAATGCAACTTGTCGAAAATTAATCTTTCTGGCTGAGGATTCACCTATTTTTTTGAAAATTCTAATATTATAATATTTGTTGAAAATGAACTTTTTTCTTGACATTGTTATTTGACATATCTGAAATATTCAAAAATCTTTTTAAATTTTCTCAAGAATCTTTCAAAATACCCTAAAATATTTAAAATCTTTGAAGTCTCTTGAAACTTTTTAAAGCTCTTGAAAATTCCTTGGATATTAAAAAATGCCTTTAAAGCCTTTGAAATCCCTTAAAATTATTGAAATATATTGAAAATTATTTGGAATTTTTTAGAATACCCTAAAATATTTAAAATCTTTTAGAATCTTTCAAAAATTATTTGAATGTTTTAAAAATACTCTAAAATCCTTGGGAATTCCTTCAAATTATAGAAATCTATTAAAAATTTCTGGGAATCTTTCGAAATAGCGCAAAATATTGATATGGATTCAGGATAAATTTAGAAGTTTTTAATTCAATTCGAGTTAAATCCAAAAGAATTTAAATGAATTGAAATTTTTTTTTGAAATTCAGAAAATTTAATTGATTTTCGTAAAATTGGAATGAATTTAGAGGAATTTGAGGTAAACGGTAAGAATTCGATGAAATTCACAAAATATGAAGGCGAATTAAAAAGAATTTAAATAAATCCCTTTGAATTCCTCAATTCTTGTGAATAAAATCTTCGAAATCCATTAAATTATTATAGAATCCCGTGAAATTAAATAAAATCTGACAATATCTTCTGAAGCCCTGGAAAATTCATTGAAATACCTTGAGAGCTTTTAAAATCCCTTAAAATCATTAAAATCCTCATAAATATTATAAAATGCCTTGAAATCTTTTTAAAACCCTAAAACCTTATAACAGTAATCCATATATTCCGAAATTCTATTAAATTCTTTAAAACCCTATGGCAATTTTTTGAATCCTTTAATATCATTCAAATCTATGATTTCATCAAATGAAAAATATAATGAAAAATGCCTAGGAATATTTTCAAATCCCCTAAAATATTTTTAATCCTTTGAAAACCTTTGAAACTTTCCAAAGCTTTTGAAAATTCCTCGGATTTTCTGAAAATACCTTAAAATTATTTGAAATTCCTGAAAATTATTTGAAATTCCTGAAAATTATTGAAATCTATTGAGACGTCTTCGAAATCTCTTGAAATAACTAAAACTACTTAAAATCCTTTGAAATACCTTTAAATTATTGAAATTAATTGAAAATTCTTCTGAATCCTTTAATATACTCGAAAATATTTTAAATTCTTTGAAATTTTTTAAAACTGTTTAAAGCTCTTGAAAATTCATTGGCATTTCTAAAATACCCGAAAATATTTCCAATCCCTTAAAATTATTGAAATCTATTAAAAATTCTTCGGACTCTTTTAAAATACCCAAAAATATTTTGAATCTCTTGAAACTTTTTAAAGCTCTTGAAAATACCTTGAATGATTCAAAAATACCCTAAAATCATTTGATAACCTTTAAAATGATTGGAATCTCTTGAACGTTCTTCGAAATCTTTTGAAATAATCGAACATTTTTTAAGGAACCTCACAAAATGATCCATTAAATAAAATTCCCGGAGGTTCAATAGAATTCTTTAAATCCTGTCAAATTCCTTGAATTACCTTGAAATTTTCTTGATAATTCAATTTTTATTAAATAAATTTTTTAAGTTTTCCAGGAATCTTTTCAAATTGATCCTAAAATCTTTAAAAAGCCTACAAAATTCTTTGAAATTTTTGTAAAGTCATGAGATTTTTTGTAATAGAAATATCATGATGAAAGTCTTGAGAAACATATTTGTCCCAAAAAACCAACAAGATTAGAGGCCATGAAAATTTCAACATTTACATTATGACAATATGAAGTATCAACTGACAATCGGCTTACCTTGAAGCGAGAATTTGTAAGCTTAATTTGAATGAAAATAAAAAATTTTCGTTATGAAGAAATAATAATTTTTTTTAAGATAAAAAATTAAAGAGTTTGAGCCAATAATATTTTATTTTTTAATAGATTTAATGAGAATATACTCGAATATCTCAAAAATTAGATAACCTGACCGTCAACATAAAACATGTATAATATTTACATTAATTTTATAGATAATTTTTTTTTTAATTTAACCGTCCAATATTATTTGAAGTGCATCAATTTTTCTCAATTTGCATAAGGTTTTCCATAATTTTTATTATTGAAAAGCGATTATTTTTATATTAATTTTTCAAAATCTCAAATCGAAGATATAAAACAACTTCAAGTAATGAAAATCCATCAATTTTGTGTATCGAAATTCCCAAATGAATAATTTTACTTTATCATAAAATTTATTTCTAAATGTTTCTAAACATTATTGATAGAAGGAAACATTAAAATTGTAAATGATTGTTTAATATTGGGATATAATTATGTTCTTAACATTTTGCTACCACACTATAATTTCTAAAATTTTTTACATTTTCAAAGAGATAAGAAAAATTTAATTATGGGAAAAACTTATTTTGAAGAATTAAAAAAAAGTTCAGAAGCTATTTAATAATTTTTGAAGATTTTTTAAATTCAATTTTTTTAAAGATTTTTGGGAAAATTTCAAATGGTTTAGGTTTAATTTTGAAAGAATAATTTTGAGTTTTGAAGATTTCAAATGGTGTCAAAAAAAAAAACTGGCAGACTTTAAGACAATTCTTTTAATATTTCAGGATTTGACATTTTTTTAGGCAAAATCAATTTTGCAGGGCGTCAAAAAAATGAAGACAATATTCTTAAGATTCATGGGAACATTTCAAATGATTTTTTACTTAATGAATTATTAGAGCACATTGTAAAAGATTACAAAAAATTTTTAATTATTTCCTAAAATTTTGAAAAAAAGTGAAAAAGATTTTAAAGCCAAGAGAATATTTAAAAAGATTTCAAAAGATTTCTAAAATTATCAGAGAAGAACCTGAAAGATTTTCAGACAATTTTTTCAGTTTTTCAGAATTTGAAAAAAGTTGACGAAAAAATTGAAGAATTTAAAAATATCAGAAGGTTTAACAATTTTGAAAGGATTAAAAAAAATGTCTTAAGATTTATGTTATGTGGAAATTTTTTATGATTTTTTATTTTGAAAAATGAACTTCAAGAGAAAATTGAAAAAGATTCCATAATATTTCAAAGGATTTTCTTAAATTTCGAAAAAATTTAGAAGGTTTTAAAGAAAAATGTTCTCATTTTGTAAGATTAAAAAATCAAAAAAAAATCGAGTAAATTCAAACTAAAACTTTAGAAGCTTCAAAAGAATTTTAAAAGGTTTCAATTGAATAAACAAATTTTCTTAAAATTCCTAAGAAAATTTTTCAGCAGTTTTTAAAATTTTAAATGATTTTTCAAAATTTTAAGAAAAAATCGAGTCAGCTGAAAATATTTTTAAGAATTTAAGAGGTTTTGAATAGATTAAAAATATTGTAAAACTTGGAATCCCAATATTTATCAAATATTCTTCATTTATTCCAAACTTTTAAAAGTCCTAAATATCTTTTAAAAATGCTCGAATTTTTCCTTAAATTTTGTAAAATCCTGTAAAATAAATAAATTTTTTTAAATCTTCTAGATTCTTTTTTGACATATCTGAAATATTGAAAAATCTTTTGTAATTTTCTTAAAATTCATAGGAAAATTTTGAACATTTTAAGGCAACTTTTTTAAATTTTGAATGATTTTTCAAAATTTCAAAAAAAAATTCAAGTTAGCTAAAAATGTTAGCTAAAAATTTTTAAAAAAAGTTCACGAAGAATTTAAACAATTTAAAAATATCAGAAGGTTTAACAATTTTGAAAGGATTAAAAAAATTTTCTTAAAGATTTATGTGGAAATTTTTCACGATTTTTTATTTTGAAAAATGAACTTTAAGAGAAAATTGAAAAATATTACAAAACATTTCAAAGGATTTTCTTCAATTTCGAAAAAGTGTAGAAGGTTTAAAAAAAATGTTCTCATTTTATAAGATTAAAAAATCAAAAACAAAATCGAGTAAATTCAAACTAAAACTTCAGAAGCTTTAAAAGAATTTTAAAAGGTTTCAATTGAATAAACAAATTTTCTTAAAATTCCTAAGAAAATTTTTCAGCAATTTTTAAAATTTTAAAAGATTTTTCAAAATTTTAAGAAAAAATCGAGTTTCAAGAATTTAAGAGGTTTTGAATAGATTAAAAATATTATAAAACTTGGAAGCATTTCCGAATATTTATTAAATATTCTTCATTTATTCCAAAAAGAATATTTATTTATAGATATAGAACATTTATTCATTTATTTTAAAAGTCCTAAATATCTTTTAAAAATGCTCGAATTTTTCCTTAAATTTGGTAAAATCCCGTAGAATAAATAAATTTTTTCAATCTTCTAGATTCTTTTTTGACATATCTGAAATATTGAAAAATCTTTTGTAATTTTCTTAAAATTGATAGGAAAATTTCGAAGATTTTAAGGCAACGTTTTTAAATTTTGAATGATGTTTCAAAATTTCAAAAAAAAATAGAATTAGCTAAAAGTGTTAGCTGAAAATTAAAAAAAAAAAAAAGTTCACGAAAAATTTGAACAATTTAAAAATATCAGAAGGTTTAACAATTTTGAAAGAATTAAAAAAAAATTCTTAAGATTTATGTGGAAATTTTTCATGATTTTTTATTTTGAAAAATGAACTTTAAGAGAAAATTGAAAAATATTCCAAAACATTTCAAAGGATTTTCTTCAATTTCGAAAAAGTGTTAATTTAATTTTGTAAGATTAAAAAATAAAAAATAAATCGAGTAAATTCAAACCAAAACTTTCGAAGCTTTGAAAGAATTTTAAAGGGTTTCAAGTGAATAAACAAATTTTCTTAAAATTCCTAAGAAAATTTTGAAGATTTTGAAGCAATTTTTTAAATTTTGAAGGATTATTCAAAATTTTAATAAAAATTCGAGTCAGCTAAAAATATTTTCAAGAATTTAAGAGGTCTTGAATAGTTTTAAAATATTGTAAAACTTGGAAGCATTTCTGAAAATTTATCAAATATTCTTTATTCGTTCCAAACTTCTAAAAGTCCTGAATATCTTTTAAAAAGACTCGAATTTTTCCTAGTCTTTTATGAAATCCTGCAAAATGAACAAAATTATTTTTAATCTCCTAGATTCTTTTTTGACATATCTCAAATATTGAAAAATCTTTTCTAATTTTCTTAAAATTTCTAGGAAAATTTGGAAGATTTTAAAGCAACTTTTTCACATTTTGAATGATTTTTCAAAATTTCAAGAAAAATTCGAGTAAGCTGAAAATGTTAGCTAAAAATTTAAAAAAAAGTTCACGAAAAATTTGAACAATTTAAAAATATCAGAAATTTTAACAATTTTGAAAGGATTAAACAAAATTTCTTAAGATTTATATGGACATTTTTTATGAATTTCATTTTGAAAAATGAACTTTAAGAGAAAATTGAAAAAGATTCTAAAACATTTCAAAGGATTTTCTTAAATTTCGAAAAAATGTACAAGGTTTTAAAGAAAATGTTTTAATTTTGTAAGATTGAAAAATCAAAAAAAAATCGAGTAAATTCAAACGAAAACTTTAGAAGCTTTAAAAAATTGTAAAAGGTTTCAATTGAATAAACTAATTTTCTAAAAATTCCTAAGAAAACTTTTCAGACATTTTTAAAATTTTAAGAAAAATTCGAGTAAGCTAAAAATATTTTTAAGAATTTAAGAGGTTTTGAATAGATTTAAAATATTGTAAAACTTGGAAGCATTTCCGAATATTTATCAAATATTCTTTATTTATTTCGAACTTCTAAAAGTCATAAATATCTTTTAAAAAGGCTCGAGTTTTTCCTCATATTTTGGAAAATCCTGTAAAATAAACAAATCTTTTTTATTCTTCTAGATTCATTTTTGACATATCTAAAATATTGAAAAATCTTTTCTAATTTTCTTAAAATTAATAGGAAAATTTGGAAAATTTTTAAGCAATTTTTTACATTTTGAATGATTTTTCAAAGTTCAAGAAAACTTCAAGTTAGCTAAAAATGTTAGCTGAAAATTTAAGAAAAGTTCTCGAAAAATGTGAACAATTAAAAATGTCAGAAGGTTTAACAATTCTGAAAGGATTACAAAAAATTTCTCAAGATTTATGTGGAAATTTTTCATGATTTTTCATTTTGAAAAATGAACTTCAAGAGAAATTCGAAAAAGATTTTTTAAGAGATTTCAAAAGATTTCCTTAAATTTCGAAAAATTGTAGGTTTTCAAGAAAAATGTTTTAATTTTGTAAGATTGAAAAACCAAAAAAAAATCGAGTAAATTCAAACCAAAACTTTAGAAGCTTTAAAAGAATTTTAAAAAGATTCAAGTGAATGAACAAATTTTCTTGAAATTCGTAAGAAAATTTTGTAAAACTTGGAAGCATTTCCGAATATTTATCAAATATTTTTTATTTATTCCAAACTTCGAAAAGTGCTCAATATCTTTTAAAAATGCTCGAATTTTTCCTCATATTTTGTAAAATCCTGTAGAATAAACAATTTTTTTGTAATCTTCTAGATCCTTTTTTGATATATCTGAAATATTGAAAAATCTTTTCTAATTTTGTTAAAATTACTAGGAAAATTTGGAAGCAATTTTTTCACATTTTGAATGATTTTTCAAAATTTCAAGAAAAAATCGAGTTAGCTAAAAATGTTTTCAAGAATTTAAAAAGTTTTGAATAGATTTAAATGTTCCAAAAATTGTCAGCATTTCCGAAAATTCATGAAATATTTTTTATTTCATCGAAACTTTCAAGAGTCTTAAATATCTTTTGAAAAGGCTTGAATTGTTCCTAATATTTTGTAAAATCATGTAAAATAAACAAATTTTTTCCAATCTTCTAGATTTTTTTTTAAATATCTGAAATATTGAAAAATCTTTTCTAATTTTCTTAAAATTCCTAGGAAAATTTGCAAAATTTCGAACCAATTTTTTTATATTTTGAATGATTTTTCAAAATTTCAAGAAAAATTCGAGTGAGCTAAAAATGTTAGTTAAAAAGTTAAAAAAAAAGTTCACGAAAAATTTAAACAATTTAAAAATATCAGAAGGTTTAACAATTTTGAAAGGATTAAAAGAAAATTTCTTAAGATTTATGTGGAAATTTTTTATGATTTTTTATTTTGAAAAATGAAATTCAAGAGAAATTCGAAAAAGATTACAGAAGATTTTCTCAAATTTCGAGAAATGTAGGTTTTCAAGAAAAATGTTTTAATTTTGTAAGATTAAAAAACCAAAAAAAAATCGAGTAAATTCAAACCAAAACTTTAGAAGCTTTAAAAGAATTAAAAAAAGTTTCAAGTGAATAAAAAAATTTTCTTGAAATTCGTAAGAAAATTTTGTAAAACTTCGAAGCATTTCCGAATATTTATCAAATATTCTTTATTTATTCCAAACTTCATAAAGTGCTCAATATCTTTTCAAAATTAACCATTTTTTTTCAATCTTCTAGATTTTTTTTTAAATATCTGAAATATTGAAAAAATTTTTCTAATTTTCTTAAAATTCCTAGGAAAATTTTGAAAATTTCTAACCAATTTTTTTACATTTTGAATGATTTTTCAAAACTTTAAGAAAAATTTGAGTTAGCTGAAAATGTTTTTAAGAATTCAAAAGGTTTTGAATAGATTTGAAATGTTTTAAAAATTGTCAGCATTTCCGAAAATTCATAAAATATTTTTTATTTCGTCGAAACTTTTAAGAGTTCTAAATATCTTTTGAAAAGGATCGAATTGTTCCTAATATTTTGTAAAATCCTGTAAAATAATTTTCTTTAATCATCTAGATTTTTTTTTGACACATCTGAAAGATTCAAAAATCTTTTCTAATTTTCTCAGGAATATCATAAAATTTCTATTCATATATTTTTTTAAACAAACTGATAATACTACTTTTTTTGTAAGTAATTTCAATATTTGTGGGACTAAAAAAAATATTTAAAAATTATTATGTTTTGAACATAATATAAAAAACGTTAGCTAAGCTACTAGATCTAATAAAAATATTTAAAAAATTATATTTACCAATAGAACTAAGGATCATCGCTAACGAGAGAAAGAAAGGACCAAAAATATTTTTCATTTTCTCTGAATACGGAGAAAAACTGATTCGTAAATAATTTTATGAAGAAAAAAACTAATTATTATTATGATGGTCCATTAGAGTATGCTTGGGTATAAATACATATTTGAAAAATTTAGAGTGGTGAAACTTACTTCCCGAATTATTTCTATTTCGAAAATCATTTTTTTTTCCTTAAAAGACGTCAACATTGTGCAAATTTTATAATTTATGTACACAGTATAAATTAGAGAAACTGAAATGACTTACTTTTTTGAGGAAGTAATTGAAAATGAATGGCGTACAAGGCATTATAAATTTGATGTTATCAGCTATATTTACACTGTTAACAGCGTGACTTGTCTTTAATACTTTTTTTTGTAATTTTTTTCAACATTCCTGGGAAAATTTTAAATGTTTCCGGTTTTTATTTTGAAAGAATACTTCTAAGTTTTTAAGATTTCAAAATGTGTGGAAAAAGAATATGGAAGATTTTAAAAATTTATTTTTTTATTTTTCGGGATTTAAAAAATGTGTAGGTAAACTGAATTTTTCAGGGTGTCAAGAGAATGAAAAAATTTTCTTAAGATTCATGGAAAAATTTTGAATGATTGCTTGGTAATAAATTCTGAGATAAATTTGAAAAAGATTACGTAACCTTTTAAATTATTTCCTACAATTTTTAAAAAGACTGTAAAAGATTTTAAAGCAAAATGTTGTTATTTTGCCATATTATATAATGTTAGAAAATTTTTAGTATGTTTAAGAGATTTTCAGAAGTTTTAAAACGATTCAAAAATAATTAAAACTTTTAAAGATTTTTTAAGAATTTTGTAAGGTTTCACAAAAATAAAAATAAATTTCTAGGTTCCTAGAAAAAATTAAAATAATTTTTTATTTCGAGAAAGTGATTTTAAGAGATTGTTTAAAAAGATTTCAAAACATTCAAAAGATTTCGAAAATTGTCAAAAAAAAATCTGAAAGATTTCAAGGCCATTTTTTCACACAAAATTTTTTGCATAATTTTTATAATTTAAAAAAAATCAGGAAAAATTTGAATAATTTTTAAAGATTAAAAGGTTTGGAAGGTCTGACAAGATTAAAAAAGAATTTTCCTAATATTCGTGTGAAAATTTTGAATGATTTTTTATTTTGAAAAACGAACTTCAAGAGAAAATTAAAAAAGTTTTTTAAACACATCAAGCGCTTTTCTAAAATTTCGAAAAAGGGTGTAGACAATTTTAATACAAAATGTTTCAATTTGGTAAGATTGAAAAATCGTGTAAATTCGTGAAATATTTAATAAAATTGAAAAGATTCAAAAATAATGTGAAACTTTAAAATATTGTTAGAAATGTAGATTTTTAAGGATTTCAATAATAAACTTTAGAAGCTTTAAAAGAATTTCGAAAGGTTTCAAGAGAATAAATAAATTTTCTTAAAATTCCTGGGCATATTTAGAATATTATGAGTCATTTTTTAAAATTTTGAATGATTTTTCAAAATTTTAAGAAAAATACGATTCAGTTGAAAATGTTCTTCAGAATTTAAAACATTTCAAGTAGATTATAAATATTTAAAAATTTGGAAACATATCCGAAAATTTATCAAATATTTCTTGATTTCTTTCAAACTTCTAAAAGTCCTGAACTTTTTTTAAAAGGACGCGAATTTTTCCTAATATTTTGTAAAATCTTATTAAATAAAAAATTTTTTTTGAAATCTTCTGAATTCTTTTTTGACTCATCTGAAATATTAAAAAATCTTGTATAGTTTTCTTAAAATTCCTAGGAACATTTGCAAGATTTTAAGGCAATTTTTTTACATTTTGAATGATTTTTAAAAATTTGAAGAAAAATTCGAGTTAGCTGAAAATATTTTTAGGAATTTAATTGCAGCTCAAATTTAGTGCCCAAAAACTTTTAAAAAATGAATATTTATTTGAAAATTTCATGTTATATTATTATGAATATTATTTTTTATTTTTTATGGTATTGAAAAAAAGTTTTAAATTGGTGAATTTCAATTAGTACTTGCCTCAGGTAACTTCAATATTTGTATGGCTAAAAAAAATATTCAAAAAGCATTCAGTGGTACATCAAAATAAAAATTCATTTTTTTCGTTGATGATCCATCATTTTACTTGAATTTTTTTCCAAAATTTACCTATTTTGTAGGAATTTTTCAAATTATTTTTTTTAACTGAAAATTTAACTATTCCATTTTTGGTTGAACATTTATCTTCTTCAGTAGAAAATTCAACTATTTCTTTGAAAATTTCTATATTTTGTTCCAACTTTGTCTTTTTTGGTATAATCTTCTCGGTGACTAATTCACCTTTCTGGTTGAAAATTCAACTATCGGGTTGAAAATTTCATTAAAAATTAATTGAAAATTTATTTATTTTGTTCAAAATTATTCTTTTTTGGTAGAAAATCAATCTGTTTGTTGAAATTTCACTTCTATGGTTGAAAATTAGTTTATCTTATTCATAATTGATTCTTTGAAATAAAAATTTAATTATTTCATTGGTAAAAAAAATTCATTTTTTTAGTTGAAGATTCAACTATTTCGTTAAAAATTTATTTTATTTGCTTCAGAATTCATTTTTCAAACTGTTAATTAAACTATTCTATTTTTTGTTGGGAATTTATCTTTTTTATTTGAAAATTCATCTATTTTGTTGAAAATTTGTCCTTTTTTGCTAGAAAATTAACTTTTTCGTTGAAAATTTAACTACTAAGTTGAAAGTTCCATTACAAATTAAAATGTTTGGTTGAAAATTCATGCATTTTGTTACCACTTATTCTTTTTTGGTAGAAAATTAATCTTTTTGGTTGAAATATTATTTCTTTGATTGAAAATTAATTTTTTTTACTAAAAATTTAACTATATCGTTTTTTTCCGAAACAACTAAGACATGTTTTGAATAATAAAATATATACAACAATATCACATCAACTCATAAAATCAAAATTTCTCATATCAAACAAAATCATAAGCTTAAATTATTTATATTATA
This sequence comes from Andricus curvator, assembly GCA_932195095.1. Taxonomy (NCBI): domain Eukaryota; kingdom Metazoa; phylum Arthropoda; class Insecta; order Hymenoptera; family Cynipidae; genus Andricus; species Andricus curvator. The sequence goes on from CAKNYM010050435.1 coordinate 154,539, forward strand.
TGTTCATTATGTTAAGTCATGATTTGCAAAATTTACAAAAAAAAAATGTATTATGTATATATAAACACATTAATTATAAAGATAGATATTTTTAATTAAATATTTATAAATTGAAATTATTTAAAAACTAACAATTTATTATTTCAATCAAAGTAAATTAATTATAAATCAACAATATAATAGTAGACTATTAAAATAAAAGAAATGAACTTTCATCCAAAAAATTGAATTAAAAGTAAAATTATAACTTTTCAATCACAAAAGATGACATATAAAAAAAATTAATCATTTTTTATATAAAAATATAAATATTTAACAAAACGGTTGTGCCAAAAAAAATGAGTTTGAAAAAATAGTTTAATCTTAAACAAAATAATCAAATTATCATACAAATAATAGAAGTTGTAACCAAAAGAAAAGAATTTTGCACCAGGGATATAATATTAGACTTTTCACATTAAAATTTATAAAAAAATAACTATTTTGTTATATTCAACGTTAAATACATCAAAATTATACTAATATTTAATACATTCAAAGCTAAATTGAAATTAATGACATTATTTATTGAATGTGAATATTATTTTTTCATCACAAATGTTAAAACATCAATTAAATGAACTTTAATAAGACGTTAAAAAATGTTCAAAAAGGTATTATCTACGGTGAATGTATTAGGAAAAATGTGGTTCATTGTTGCGCATGGTTCAACAATTAGGATGAACTTTTTTTCTTTCTTGAAAATTCTTCATTCGTTGAAAATTCGTCTTTTTGGTTGAAAAATTCATCATTTTGGTTGAAAATTCATCTCTTTCGTTAAAAATTTGACCATTTTTTTGCAATTTTTTTTCGACATTAATTTTTTTAGTGAAACTGTATATTTTCCACTTTTGGTTTAAAATTCGTCTTCTTTGATAGAAAATTCATTATTTAAGATTGAAAATTATTTGTAGGTTGAAAATTCAACTAATTTGTGGAAAATTTAATTATGTTTTTAAAAATTCAACTGTGGTTGAAAATTTAAGTATTTTATTGAAAATTATTTTTTTGTTTTTGTTTTAAAATGTCCACGACTACACATTTTGATTAAAAATTATTATTTTTATTTATTTAACGGAAATTTTAATAATGGCATTTTTGGTTGAAAATTTATCTTTTTTTTCAGAAAATTAATTCTATTGGTTAAAAATTAATCTTTTTTATTATTTATAACATAGATGTCCAAATCCAAATTTTTTTCTTATATCGGAAAAATACGTCTTGCCTAATGTACTATTAAAAACAAAATATTTAATCGCTGAGAGATTCTGTAAATTGAAGTGTAGAACCTGCCCTGATTTTTAATGGATTCTATCTTATTTGAAATACTTTTTATGATATTTTTCTTTCATTGAAAATTAATTTAGTTGAAAATTTAATTATTTGTTTGAAAAATTGTCTTTTTTCGTAGAAATTTAATCTTCTTGATTGAAAATTCATTTATTTGGAATACATTTTTATATTGTTGATGTTCAGCAAAAAAATCGAGTTTCTACCCACAGAGATGAATTTTCAACTAAGAAAAATTTTTCAGTCAAGAAAGAAAAAAGATTCGACTAAATTGTTTAATATTAAAGAAAAAAAGTAAACAAAAATTTTTTTTTTAGTTTTATATTCAAGTAATTGGTTGAAAATTAATCTTTTTGGTAGAACATCATTATTTATGGTTAAGAATTAATCTTTTAAACATAGATGTTAGATTCTGCGACTTGAATTGCAGAACCTGCCTGATTTTAAATGAATTCAATCTCCTTCAAAATAATTTTTATAACACTTTTTTTTTTTTTTTTGAAAATTAATTTTCTCAACTAAAAATTCAACTATGCCATTTTTGTTAGAAAATTAATATTTTGAATTGAAACTTGATCTTTTTTAGTTGAAAATTCAACTATTTGTTCGAAATTGTATGGATTTCGTTGAAAATTCGTTATTTTTGGTAGAAAAATAATCTTCTTTGTTGAAAATTCATCTTTTTCTTTGAGGATTCAACTATTTTCTTGCCAATTCCTTTTTTTCTGTTCAAATTTAATTTTCTTACGAGACAATTCGATTATACCATTTTTGATAGAAAATTGATATTTTTAATTTTAAAAAAATCTATTTTTTGTTGAAAATTCAATTTTTTGTTTGAAAAATGGTCTTTTTGGTAGGAAATTAATCTGCTTGGTTGAAAATTCATCTTTTTGATTGAGAATTGAACTATTTCGTTGAAAATTCCTTTTTTTGTTGAAAATTAAATTCTTTAACTAAAAATTTAACTGTCCCATTTATTGTTGAAAGTTGTCATTTTTAATTCAAAACCGACATTTTTTTGTTGAAAATTCAATTATTTGTTTGAAACATCGTCTTTTTTGTAAGAAAATTATTGTTCTTGATTGAAAATTTATCTTTTTGGTTGAAAGTTCAACTATTTGGTATCAAATTCATCTGTTTTGGTTCAAAATTTCAACAACTTTGTGGAAAATTTTTGTTTTTTTATGTTGACTTTTGGTTGTTGATTTTTTTTTCATCTTTCTTAGTTGAAAATTAAACTATTTGTTTGAAAATTCACGTACTTTGTTAAAAATTCGTGTTTCTTGTCAGAAAATTTTCTTGGTTAAAAATTCACCTTTTTATTGAGGATTCAGCTATTCTGTTGAAAATTTATATTTTTAATCAAAAATTGATCTTTTTAGGTTGAAAATTCAATTATTTATTTAAAAAATTGTCTTTAAGGCAGGAAAGTAATCTTTTTTTTTTTGAAAATTTATTAATTTTTTGTTAAAAGTTCAACTATTTGATGTCAAAGTCATCCGTTTTGATTAAAAGTTCAACTTTTTTTTTTAAATTCCATTTTTTCGGTTTAAAATTAAATTTTTAAACTGAAAACTGAACTATCCCATTATTTGCAGAAAATTAATATTTTGTTATTGAAAATTCAACTAAAATATAGAAGCCTAACCTCAAAGGAGTCGGCCTCATTCAAAAAGAGGAAAAATTCAGTATGGCTTTGCTTGAAATGGATATTGCAGTACATTACAAATTCGAAGCCGTTCGAGAAAAATGTATTTTGAAACAACCTTATATCAAGAAAAAAATAAAAAAATAATTAAAAATTGAGAGCTTCAATGTCATTATAAAATCCGTCGTCAGGAATGTTCTTGATAAGAATAATCCATACAACAAATCTGAAATATTTTAACAAAAAATAGATTAGTAAAATTTTAAAATGAAAAGAAATAAACTTTAAACATAAAAATGTAAGTTTTTATGATGAATTTTCAATAAAAAAAAAAAATATCCAAGTTAAAAAGACAGATGTTCAATAAAGAAGTTGAATTGAAAAAAGAAAATTAGATTTCAATAAAATATTTTAATTTTCAACAAAATAATAAAAATTTTAACCATATATATGAATTTGATACCAAAGTAATAGAATTCTCACATTTTGTTCAGAAGTTCAATTTCTTTACTGAAAAATTCTCTTTTCCTTGAAAATTGATCTTTTCGAATTCACAATTCGTTCTTTTTCCTACCTTCAGATTCCTACCTTACCGGCACCTTTGTTATTCCCATTCAGACGAAGCGCCACTTCGAGTTAAAAATTTGGGATACTAAAGAAGAAGCACTAAGCAAGATGGGTCTCGTCCTGAATGTTTACAATTATGAAAAAAAAAATTTTTTGTAAATAATTTTTTTCTGCTTTTTTCATCATTATTAAAATTTAGGACCAGACCCACATTTCTTAGTGCTTTTCATTTATTATCTCAAATTTTCAACTCGATGTGGCCATTCGTGTGAAAATAAGTTAGGAAATAACAAAAGTGTCGGTAAGGTAGGAATCAGGTCACGTGACCCACTCGTTACATGGCCTTAAACTTGTATTACTTTGCGAGGTGGTGGAAGAGAAGCACCGACTCGTATTATCGACTTCGATTCGATTATTATTCCCAACAGTGATCCAAAAATACTTGCGCATGCTTAAACTGAACGGCGCTCATTGGCTCTAATTCGCATACAGGCGCGCACTACAGCCTATCAACTATACTACAATCCAGACATGCGCAGATAAAGGCGACTCAATTAGCATCACTGATTTCAAATGCAGTACCACACACAGACACACACTACTACTGAGCGGAAAGATCGATAATCGTTGCTATCGTTATTCTTTCCATTGCATTCTAACTCACTGATGCTGAGCGGAACATCGTGTCAGACCTACAATAAGCAAGCGTTACCAAGCGTTACTCTCGAAAAACAATATCGTTCAGAGATTTCTTAATAAAGACATAGCGCAAGTATAATAAAATTAGAGTATTAACAATTAATGTATTCGGAATAGGAAATAATAAGAAACATAGTGCAATCATTATAATCCTTTAATATTATAATATAATATAATAGTATTACATTATGATATAACGCAATTATTTGGGCGGTGAGCAGTAATTCTGACTGTACGCCATGACATTCGATGAGTGTTTTCTGGTGTTTGGTTAAAAAGAACATCATTTTCACTGTCTGTATAATACCAGGGAATGTCGGATACTATACCTGCTGCAACCGGCATACGGTGCTCACCATGTACAAGCCTAAACCGACCATCTATGACGATTCCACGAATCAAATCATCTCGTACTCCTACGGTATACTGTCCTGGTGTTATTGTATACAGAGAACGGCCAACTTGGTAATAATAAATACAAGGATTCTCAATGATAGGCAAATTAGGATCAGTCAGCGGATGCTCATTCTCAGCAGGCGCAGCACCATTCCCGTTAAGATTATGCTCCGCCCGCATACCCTGTAAAAATTCTGTAAACAGAAATATAAATTTAAATTAATTATTTTACGTACATTACGTGCACAAGACGATAATCGGTCAGTCAAACGGCCGACTCAGCCGGATCAACGTCTCCAGTGACCCCACCTTTGGCATGTAGAAGTACTGCGCTTGCGCTAGCTATGCATAAGAGAAACACGACGCGACTTATTGTTGCTATGGTAACGGATTGTCGCGCCGTGTTCCTCTTACGCGTCCTAGCGCAAGCGCAGCACGCCTTCATGCCAAAGTTGGGGGTACTGAGCGTCTCTATGTCCCACGCGGAAAGGTAGAAGCTCGAATGACGCTTGCCCGACCCATTTTAGTCTTGTGCACGCTTTCACATTCTTTATAATAATTCTGGAACCAGTAAATATTTTATTGTGTTATTGGTTTTATTTGAAAAAGGATATTTCATACACCAAACTCTCGGTTTCTGTCCCCCCGGTCTCGGCCTTCCTGAGACTGATGGCCCACGCAGTTTCTCAAATCGCTGGGCGAGAGGCGGTTTCCACCCGTATACGAAACACATCAGCAGCGTTGCTAAAAGGCGCAGTGCGCGGGTACTTGCGTATATTGCGCAATATTATGTATTCCAACTGGAAACGGTTCAGACGGCCCTGACTGTTTACGATTGGATCACCCCGATTTGTGGACAAGGCTATTTGCAGGCAACCCCCGACACTGGACTGAAACCAATAGTTTGGCGTACTTCGATTTAGCAAAGTTTCAATTCTTCCGGTTACTTTCCTAAGGCAAGCACGGAGTGGAATTTAAAAATAGAAATTTTTTCAAGAACGGAAAATATATCAATCTTTCTCACATGCTATCTCAACCCCTATTAATTGAAATTAGTTTAAGCAAGGTTGAATCCACAGGGAATTGAATAACGTTTCGAAGAGTTTCCAAAAATATTCCCAACTTAATATTCCGCACAGATTATTAATGAGTTTTCGAAATTTTTGGAATAATTCGATTCAGTTTGAACAATGCTTGAATATTCTTTCCTTCTGGTAGAAATTCAATATTTTTTAGTTGAAGTATCCACAATTAAAATTTTCGTTGCGAATTAATTTTTCTTGTTTGAAAATAGAACTATTTCGTTAAAAATTGGACTTTTTCGGCAGAAAATTAGTCTCCTAAATTTTGAAAAGATTGCAAAAAATGTGCAAACAAAATGCAGTTTTTTGAAGATTTGCAAAAAAAATTTTGAAGCTTTCTAAGGATTTTGAAAGATGTCAAAATAATTTTAAAAAATTCTTGAGAATCCAGGAAAAATTAAAACTGATTTTTTAATTTAAGAAATTAATTTTAAGAGAATATTTGAAAAAATTTTAAAATATTTCAAAATATTTCCAAAAATGTCAAAAAATAATCTGCGAGATATTAGGACAATTTTTTCCATTTTGCAAAATTTGAAGAAAAAAATATAGGAAAATTTCAAATAATTTTAAAAGTTATTTAATGGCTTCGAAATAAAATTTTAACGCTATTTAAGGATTTTGAAAGGTTTCAGAATAATAGAAACAATTTCTTAAGATTCCTGAGAAAATTTTCAATAATACTTTATTTAAAAAAATATATTTCTTGATGAAAATATATAAAGATATCAACAAAATTGTTTGAAGATCAAAAAATGTCTAACAAACTCTGGAAGATTGAGAGGTAATTTTTTTAATTTGAAAGATTTTTAAAAATTTTACGAATAATTCGAGTCACTTTAAGAAATATGCTTAGAAATTTTAGAAGATTTGAAAAGATTGAAATATTTTAAAACTTTGAAAGATTTCAGAAAATTTATCAAATATTTTTTAATTTGTTCCAAACTTTTAAAAGTCTTGAATATCTTTTAAACGAACTCGAATTTTCCTGAATTATGGTAAAATCCTTAAAAATAAAAAATTATACTTTTTGGACAAATCTGAAAGCTTAAAAAATCTTTTTGAATTTTCTAAAAAATCTGAGAAAGATTATATTCATATAACTTTAAAAACAAATGAGCAAATAAACTTAAAAAATTTATAGTTATTCGAAATTTCAACTTTATATTAAATTTTATCTTTTCTATCTTTTTTGGTTAAAAATACAATTTGTCAGTGGAAAAACTAATCTGGTTTGTTTCAGAATTCAACTATTTTGTTAAAAATTCGTCTTTTTTGGATGAATTGAACTCTATTTTATTTAAAACTTGATTCCTTTCCAGTTGAAGTTTGATTGAAGATTTATAATTTTAGTTTAAAATTCATATTTTTTGTTGAAAGTGGACAAAAAATATCGGTTTAAAAAATTAAACTCTTTTTTAGAAAATTCGTATCTTTTGGATAATGCATCTTTTCTGATTAAAAATGCAACTTGTTGAAAATTAATCTTTTTGGCTGAGGATTCACCTATTCTTTTGAAAATTCTAATATTATAATATTTGCTGAAAATGAACTTCTTTCTTGAAATTTTGATTTGACATATCTGAAATCTTCAAAAATCTTTTTGAAATTTCTCAAGAATCTTACGAAAATTATATTCATATAACCTTTATGATATAAAAATAAACTTGAATAATAAATAGTTATTCAAAAATTTTATTTCATAGTAAAAAATTATGTTTCTTTATAATATCATCATTTCAAATATTTTTCCTAACTCTAGCTGAAAACAAATGAAATTCTTTGGAATCTGTGAAAAAACTCAAAATCTTTTAAAATTCCGAAAATCCTTGATAATTCCTAGAGATTCAATAGAATTCTTTAAGTCCCATAAAATTCCTTAAAATACCTTAAAATTTATTGGAAATTTAATTTTTCTTAATTAATTTTTCAAGTTTCTGAGAAATCCTTTCAAATTGATCCTAAAATAGCATGATGAAACTCTTGACAAACATTTTTTTTTAAATCAACATGATTACAGACCGTACAAATTTAAACATTTACATTATGATAATATAAAGTATCAATTGACATGAATCGGCTTACCTTGAAGTAACTGTTTGTAAGGTTAATTCAAGTAAGAACAAAAATTTGTCGTTATAAAGATATAATAATTTTTTTTCATGTGAAAAATTAAAGAGTTTGATCCAATAACATTTTATTTTTATCAGATTTCATGAAAATATACTCAAATATTTTAATAATTTTGAAAGATTTTGAGATTACATTTTTTTGAAGATTTCTGGGAAAATTTAAAATGGTTTTGGTTTAATTTTTAAAGAATTATTTTAAGTTTTGAAGATTTCAAAATATGTGGGGAAAAATATGAGAGGCTTTAAGACAATTCTTCTAATAATTCAGGACTTGAACATTTTTTAGTTAAACTTAATTTTGCAGGGCGTCAAGGGAATGAAAAAAATATTCTTAAGATTCATGGGAAAATTGCAAATGATTTTTTTCTTGATGAATTCTAAGAGCAAATTGAAAAAGATTACAAAACATTTTAAATTATTTCCTAAAATTTTTAAAAAGAGTGTAAAATATTTTAAAGCAAAATTTGGCCATGATACATAATTTTAGAATAAATAGTAAGTTTAAGGGATACTTAGAAGTTTTGAAACGATTCAAAAATAATAAAAACTTGTAAGATATTTTAGGAATTTTTTGAACTTTCAAGAAAATGAAAAAAATGTGTAGAATCATAGGAAAAATTTAAAATGATTTTTTATTTTTTTAAATGAATTTTAACAGAATATTTAAAAAGATTTCAAACATTTCAAAAGATTTATGAAATTGCCAAAGAAGAATCTGAAAGATTTTGAGACAATTCTTTCTATTGTGCAGAATTTGAAAAAAAAATCACGAAAAATCTGAATAATTTAAAAATATTAGAAGGCTTAACAATTTTGAGAGGATTAGAAAAATAATTTTCTTAGGATTCATGGGGAAATTTTGTAGGATTTTTTATTTTGAAAAATGAACTTTGAGAGAAAATCGAAAAAGATTTCAAAAGATTTCCTCAAATTTTGAAAGAGTGTAGAAGATTTTAAAGCACAATGTTTCGATTTGGAAGATTTTAAGCCAATTTGTTACATTTTAAATGATTTTTCAAAATTTCGAAAAAATTCGAGTCAACTAAAAATATTTTTAGGAATTTAAGAAGTTTTGAACAGATTTAAAATATTTTTAAACTTGTCAGCATTTCCGAAAATTTAGCAAATATTTATTTCTTCCAAAATTCTAAAAGTTTTTAATATCTTTTGAAACAGCTTGAATTATTTCTAATATTTTTTAAAATCCTGTAAAATAAAATTTTTTGTTTCAATCTTCTAGATTATTTTTTGAAACATCTGAAATATTCAAATATCTTTTCTAACTTTCTTAAAATTCCTAGAAAAATTTGGAAGATTTCAAGGCAAGTTTTTTACATTTTGAATGATTTTTAAAAATTTCGACAAAATTCGAGTCAGCTAACAATATTTGTAGGAATTTAAGAGGTTTTTAATAGATTAAACCTAAAACCTATTTTTTTCAATTAAATTATTATTCTAATTATTTTAACTCCAATATTTCAAACAGGAAAAGCTTGATATATGTATACATAATTCTTTATCAAATTTCAACAAATTTATTCAGGAAAACAGAGTTAATTCATAGAATTTCAGAATTTGTTTTATCTTTCAGGTATTTAAAGATATTCATTTATAGTGACTTGAAATTATTTTGGTGTCTTCGAGGGAATTCTCAATTGATTTTTAATAGCCTGAAAGGAATTTCAAAATTTGTATTCTTTTGAAAATCCTGGCATATTACGGCTTTTTGACAGCTTCCAGGGACCAATCTAATTTTTCTCTAATGCGATGAATTTAATGGAAAATCTGACTTTTTATTTCAATTGAATTCAATGATTTAAAAGAATTTCAAGATATTTTTAAGGGATCTTGGGGCGTTTTAAATCTGAAATTTCAGGAAATATAGAACTCCATGAAATTTTCGCAAAGATACTTTGAGGTGTTTGAAAACTCGAAAATTAAACTGATGACGTCTCCCTTTACTCGTTATTTTCAAAGATTCCTAAATGCATTTTTAAACTCTCCCAAAAAAATTATAATATGCAGTTTCAATGATTATAACTATTTTAATATTTCAAGGAGGAGAAAATTTAATATATATCTATATATAACTCTTTTTCAAAAAAAAAAAAAAAAAAAAAAAATAGGCTCCTCGTTTAGAGGTAGGCCAGTATTCGGCAGATGAGCAAATATTAACTCCTATCTAATACAACGCTGCTGAAGGCTGGTAACCTTCTCAGCATAAATCACCACCCAATTGAGACTCTCGGTTTCCTTTCTCTGTCCTCACCCCCCCCCCCCAAGTAATAGAAGTTTTGGTGGGAATGACGTTACAACGAGACTCTCCACCGTACGACGAATAATCACTTAACTTGGACATGATTTCGGCTCGCAAAACAAATCTCGCGCATAAAGGTGATAGTTGGGTGTACAATCTAAACACGAATAATACAAACAATAAAGTAGCCTCGGAATGGACTGAAACTTTGATTGCCGAAAAGCATGCACACGGTAAACGTAAAGTTCGAGTTTCAGGCGATGAATGGAGACTGGGTGTTTGGAATGCTAGAGAAGTGAATGATCTTAAAGTAAGAGTACTACGAGAAACTATGCATGCTAGGAAACTAGATATTTTATGTGTACCTGAGACGAAGAAAAAGGGTTGCGAAAGTAGAAACATAGAAAATGGGGTTTTGAAAGGCGGTTTTGAAATATGGTCAGGAGTAGGTAGTGAATCAAATCGCAGTCAAGGGGTCGGTTTAATTATGAATGAAAAAGCAAGACAGCATCTCAAAGATCATGATTTTGTATCTCCCAGATTGTTGTGGGCTAGAATGAAGGTAGGAATCAGAAGATTATTTATCATAGCGTGCTACGCCCCAGTTGACAGTGAGCCGCGAGAAGTCAAAGATGCCTTCTGGGATACTTTGAATGATGCAATAAGTACTTGCGATCAAGGTGAAAGAATAATTCTGCTAGGAGATATGAACCGATGGGTCGGCGTCCAACGTCAGGATACAGATACAGAAAGAGTGCTAGGTAATTTTGGGGATCCAACAAGAAAAAATTATAACGGGAAAAAATTAGTTAGCTTATGTTTAGAAAAGGGTCTATTTATTACCAATACTTGGTTTCGACATAAAATGATCCACACGTACACCTGGTGTAAAGGAAATAACCGCAGTGTAATTGACTTCGTTATTGCGGATGAAAGACTGAGAGAACTAGTCAAAGATTCAAGAGTCATGAGGGGTTCCGAATGCAATACTGATCATTACCTTTTAGTCTCGAAAATAAACTTAGGGCGGGGATAGAGAAAAAAGGAAACAAAAAAAACGAAACAAACTCGAATAAAGATTGAAAATTTACAGAAACCGGAAGTGCGAATAGAGTTTCAAAATAAGTTAAGCGAACACATAGATAGGGCAACTTGGGAAGCGCTTATAAGCAATAAAGATATAGAGGGCGCGTGGACTTTGTTACGGGATATCATTGTTAAAACTGCAATTGAAGTGTGTGGTACGGCAGTGGTAGGAAGAAAGTCTGGTGATGCGTGGTGGAATAATGAAATTCAAGCAGCCCAGCAAGAAAAGAAAAAAGCGCACGAGAGAAAATTAAACATGACAGGTCTTAGCGATGAGGAGAGAAATAGACTCGAAAATGATTACAAAGACAAAAAGAGGAAAGTTAAACGACTAGTCAAGGAGAGCAAAGAAAAAATCAGAACTGAAGAAGAAAACAAAATACAAAACTACTTTGAAGGAATTATGAAACTATTATAGAAACAGTTGAAGGAAAGTAAAAGTACCGAGTTTGCCAGCATGAGAAACAGCAAAGGTGAAATGCTATATGATATAGACGAGATAGTAGACGCTTGAAAAGACTCTTTTAAAAAACTTTTAGGAGGTGAAGATATAGGACAACAAAACTACTACATAGAACATAATGCATTAGAAAACCCAATTGAAAAAGTCTGTGTCACTGAGGTCAGAGACATAATTAAGAACTTGAAAAACGGTAAGGCTGCTGGTATAGACAGTATTAGCGCGGAAATGCTTAAATACGGTGGCGACTACATACCTCACAGGTTGTGCGAATTGATAAATTTATGTATCGAAAAGGGGGAGACGATTGGAGAAAAGCGATTATCGTACCAATATACAAAAGAAAGGGAGATAAAAGCAACTGCAGTAATTACAGAGGTATCAGCCTACTAAGTACCGTAAGTAAAATATACTCAAAAATACTTATTCGTAGGGTAATGGAAATCACAGAAGAAAAGATATGGGAAGTCCTAAGTGGATTTATGCCAGGAAGATCATGTACAGATCAGATATTTAGCCTAAGACAGATCACAGAAAAAAGCTTGAGAGTAGGAAAGAAAGTTTTCTGTGCATTTATTGACCTAGAAAAAGCATTTGACAAAGTAAATAGAAATAAACTTTGGGAAGTCCTTAAAGAGTGCGGAGTAAATGGATGGCTCCTACAAGCAATAAAAACAATATATACAGGTAGTAAAGCGAGTGTAAGGGTAAATGGGAAACTGAGTGGCTGGTTCGATATTATGCAAGGCGTGAAACAAGGATGCGTTATGTCCTCGTGGCTATTTATCATATTTATGGATAAGTGTCTAAGAACTGCCCTCTTCAATGAAGAAGGTGTAGATCTTGAAACAGTCAAGGTACGTGGGTTAGCTTTCGCAGATGAAAAGATTGTTATGGCAGAATCAATCGAAGACTTACAAAGAATGTTGAATAAACTTAATACAAGCATGAAGAACATGGACCTCAAAATAAACGTAAATAAAACAAAAATCATGGTGTTTGAGGGAAAATGTGAGAAAACAATATGCAACATTGTCCTAAATGATGAGAGATTAGAACAAGTTGACAAGTACGTATATCTAGGTAGTCTATTCACTAGCGCCGGAAAAATAGATGGGGAGTTAGATAGCCGCATAAATAAGGGTAAGCAGGTTATCGGTAGAGCAGGGCCCATCCTAACAAATAAAAACATATCAAAAAAAAGCTAAAATGGCCATACATAATTCTATATTCGTACCGACTGTACTATACGGTAGCGAGACATGGACCTGTCAAGAAAATGACAGGAGTAAAATTAACGCGATCGGCATGAAACCTCTGCGCATAATATGCGGGAAAACACTGATGTACAAAGTCCGAAACGAGACAATCCTCGAAGAATGTGGTACAGGAGAGACACTAGTTGACATATGGGAAAGAAATCAGTTAAGATGGCTCGGACATCTTGAAAGAATGAAAGATGAACGACTGACCAAACAAGTGTATAAAGGTAAAGTAAATGGCAGAATGCCCACAGGTAGACCGCCGAAAGAATGGTTAGAATCTGTAAATGAGACATTAATCCGAAGAGACATAAGAAGCCATAGAAACACAAGAGCTTGCATGAAAAAATGCATGGACGTGAAGGAAGCTAGAGTAGTATGCCAGGACAGAAAAGTGTGGCGACAAATAGTTTGTAAACAGAGTGACAATAGAATGAATGACGCCTGAAACAAAGACCTTGGATACTAATGGGCCCAAGTGGGGAACCATACATAACAATTTTGTGAGGCTCTTGACTTGGGGTGATCGCTAGAGAGATTGATCAGCAACCTGGGTCGGAGCAGTGTTGCGGAATAAACGTTTCATTTAAATAAATGACGCGAGAATTCCAGATCAATTTAAAATATCTATATCTAACACTTATATACCTATCTACCTCATACCTATATACCTACCTACTTTATACCTACATGTACCCATATGCAATAACAATAATAAAACATTTTTGTTGAACTTGGAAATATTTTCGGAAATTTATCAAATATTTTGTATTTCTTCCAAACTTCTAAAAGTTTTTAATATCTTTTGAAAAGGCTTGAATTTTTCCTAATTTTTTGTAAAATCCAGTGAAACAACAATTTTTTTAACCTTCTAGATTCTTTTTTTTTTTTTTTTTTTTTTGCCAACGGCGATACCACTCTGGAAACACCAGTTCTCGTAAGATCACTGAAGTTAAGCCTCACTACCCGTATCGGGTAGTGAGGCAATGAACTTTCGAGTTCAAACTGCTAATCAATTTTTTTTTTTTTTTCTAGATTCTTTTTTGACACATCTGAAATAATCAAAAATCTTTTCTGATTTTATTAAAATTCATAGGAAAATTTGGAAGATTTTAAGGCAACTTTTTTAAATTTCGAATGATTTTTTAAAATTTCGGAAAAATTTGAGTCAGCTAAAAACATTTTTAGGAACTTGGGAGGTTTTGAATAGATTTAAAATATTTAAAAACTTGGAAGCATTTTCGAAAATTCATCAAATATTTTTTATTTCTTCCAAACTTCTAAAAAATTTTAATAAGTTTTGAAAAGGCTTGCACTTTTCCTAATATTTTGTAAAGTCCTGTAAAATAATTTTTTTTTTATTCTTCGCGATTCTTTTTGACACTTCTGAAATATTCAAAAATCTTTTCTATATTTCATAAAACTCCTAGAAAAGTTGGGAGATTTTAGGGCAAGTCTTTTTCATTTTGAATGATTTTTTTAAATTTCGAAAAAAAATCGATTCAGCTCAAAATATTTTCAGGAATTTATGCCGTTTTTAATACCTTAAAAATGTTTTCAAATTGGAAGTATTTCCGAAAATTTATCAAATATTTTGTATTTCGTCCGAAATTCTAAAAAACCTAAGAAAGTTTAAAAAGGCTCGAATTTTTCGTAAAATTTTTCAAAATCGGGTAAAATAAAAAATATTTTGTTCTCATCTTCTAGATTCCTTTTTGACACATCGGAAATATTCAAAAATCTTTTCTAATGTTCTTAAAATTCCTAGGAAAATCTGAAAGATTTTAAGGCAATTTTTTCATTTATAATAATTTTTCAAAATGTTAAGAAGAAATCGAGTCAGCTGAAAATATTATCAAAAATTTAAGATGTTTTGAATAGATTTTAAATATATTGTAAAACTTGGAGGCATTTCTTAAAATTTATCAAATATTTTTTATTTCTTTCAAAATTCTAAAAGACCTAAATATCTTTTAAAAAGGCTCGAATTTTTCCTAATATTTTGTAAAGTCCTGTAAAATGAATTTTTTTCAATCTTCTAGATTCTTTTTTGACACATCTGAAATATTCAGAAATCTTTTCTACTTTTCTTAATATTATTATAAAATTTATATTTCTATGAGTTTAAAAACAAACTGATAATATTTCTTTTCTTATAAGTAATTTCAATATTTGTGTGACTAATAAGAATATTTAAAAAGCATTATGTTTTTAAACATAATACAAAAATGATCGAGTCACTAAGGTACTATATCTAATTAAAATATTTAAAAAAATATATTTACCGATGGAATTAAGGATCATCGCTAACGACAGGAAGAAAGGACCAAAAATGTTTTTCATTTTCTCTACCTACAGAGAAGAACTGATTCGTAAATAAATTTTTGAAGAAAGAAACTAAAGATTATTATGATGGTCCATTAGACTATGCTGCTTATATATACATATTTGAAAAATGTACCTACTTTCCAAGTTATTTGTATTTCGCAAATCAGTTGTTTTTTTCCTTCAAAGACGACAAAATTGTGTAAATTTGATTAATTATGTACACAATATAACTTCGAGAAACTGAAATGACTATTACTTTTTTGAGGAAAAAGTTGAAAAATGAATGTCGTACTAGAAAGTATAATAAATTCTGATATTATCAGTTATATTTACACTGCTAACAGCCGTCACTTGTTTTCAATCACTTTTGTTCATTTGAAAAAATTGGAAACAAACAGTAAAATATTTTTCCAAAATGTTAAAACACGTCAACATGCTATACATGAAAGATTTTATAAAATTTTGAAGCTGAAGAATTTTAATTATTCATGTGCTATATGTAGATTAGGGTGGTCCAAAAATGCATTGAAAATTTTTTTTCTCGAATTTTCATGAATAACGCCCGGAAATTTGTTTGAATCTGCAAAAAAAATAAATTCATGTTTTTTAATGATATTTAGATAGAAAGTCGCGGTTTTTTCAAAAAATTTCAACTTTTTGTGCAATTTTCAATTAGAACGAGGTCTATTATTATCATTAATGATAACAAGTAGAATTTTTTAAACAATTCATTATTATTGTTAATAATATTATCTTTTAATAATGTTAGAAATTGCGGTTGTTTATCAAATTTTCAACTCTTTGTTCACTTGGAGTGAGTTAATGTTTAATTTAATATAGCAAAAATAATTGTTTAAACGAACTATTATTGTCTATAGCTATCTTCGTCTATATTAATACTAGATAGTTGCGGTTTTTTTTTTAATTTTTTAACTTTTGTCCATTTTTCAATTACAGTAAAGTGATAATTAATTCAAGTTAACAAAAATAATCATTAAAACAATTTATTATTATTATTAATAATATTCTCTTTGCTTAATGGCAGAAAGTTGCGGGTTTTTCTGAAATTTGTAACTATTTGTCTATTTTTCACATGAAGTGACTTAATCATTACTTAAGTTGAGCAAAAATAATTTTTTAAACAAATTATTATTGTTAATAACTATCTTGATCTATAATAATTCCAGATAGTTGCGGTTTTCTGCTGAAATTTTCAAATTATGCCCACTTTTCACTTAGTGAGGCAATATTTAATGCAAGTTAATAAAAATAGTTGTTTAAACAATTAATAATTGTTTATAACTATTTTCCTTAAATAAGTGCTGGAAATTTGCGGTTTCTTCTGATATGTTTAACTTTGCTTTGCCTTTTTAGTTATGAAAAAATAATAAATAAACATTAGAGAGAAACATATTTTTAACAATCTCTTTTTTTCGTGAATGTATTTTGCTGGAGGGGAGCTAATATCAAATCATTCCATTCTCTTTTTTTGTCTCCTGGGTAACATGGCGTTTTTGTTTAATTTAATTTTTTTAAACATTGGAAAAGAGCAAAAACAATTTACTTAAGAAAGTAAAATGCTATTTAAAAAATTATTCTTGTAGAAGTTCACTTATTATTTTTAATAACTAAAAAATCAAAAGCAAAACTAAATATTTTAGAGAAAAAAACAACTTTCTAGCATTACTCTAAAAGAATTTAGTTATAAACAATAATAATTTTTTTAAATAATTATTTTTGCTGAATTTAATTAATTATTAGCTCACCCTATGTGAAAATTTAACAAATAGTTGTAAATTTCAGAAAAAAACCGTAACCTTCTAGCATTATTCAAATTGAATATTATTAATAATGATAAGAAATTGTCTAAAAAAATGATTTTGTTAACTTTGATCAATTATTAAACTCACTTCAAGTGAAAAGTAAACAAAAAGTTAGAAATTTTAGAAAAAACTGCAATTTTCTAGCATTATTCAACGATAATATGATTAACAATAATAATAACTTGTTTGAACAATTCTATTTGTTATTATTAATAAACCTCTTTCGAATTGAAAATTAGACAATTAGTTGAAAATTTTTGAAAAAAACCGCGACTTTCTACCTCCGATCTGAGAGAAAATTGCTAAAAAAACAACAAATTTGTTTAAACAATTCATAAAAATATCTAGTTAGCAGTATAAAGTAGTATTTTATGTATTAGAAACAATTTGCATTAAAAAACCGAAAAAAAATCATAATTAACACCAAAAACTCGCAAAACCCATTTTTTCACTTATGGGGTTTCTTTGGGAGCCTATAAAACGGACTTATGGGGGTGATATTTGAAAATTAATATTTTACTCGTATTCTATGATTAATTTTCAAGAGAAATGTTTAGTTTTAACTCGATTGAGCTTATATTGACGGTTCTGAATAAAATTGACAAAAACGTCTTTTTTATGGGAAATACGTGTTAAACTTCATGGTGCTTACGCCACCTCTAAATATAATTTTTTTTCAAATGGATTTATTTTTTTGTGAATTCGAACAAATTTCCGGGCGGAATTCATAAAAATTGAAGAAAAACAAATTTTTTTGGATCACCCTAGTGCACTTCCAGTCAATATTTAAAAGTCGAAATGAGATTGACACTCTTTCGATAATATAATTTAAAGATTTCATACGTAAAAATAACTGCATTATTAAAAATTAATTATTCATTTATTGATTGAAAACTTGAAAATTTTATATGAAATATCCATCTTCGCCGAGAAAGCATAAATCATACGCTGAAATTGTTTAAGCTTGTTGGCTTTTCTCAAAAATTGTTCATTTTTTCTTGAAAATACTAATTTTTTTGGAAAAATGTTAATATAACCTGAAATTGTAAATGCTTCTTAGATGGTCTCAACAACTGATGATTTTTTCTTAATGACAAATTTTTGTTTAAGAGTCGTAAAAATAATTTTCAATCAGTAAAGCTAATTGTTATAGCTTTCCTCATAATTCATGATTTGTATTTTAAAATATAGTTTTCTTTTGTCAACATTTAAAAAAAGCCTTAAAATTGATGATTTTTCTTTTGACATGTGTTGATACTATTAACCACATGTGTTGCATTTTCAGTGTCATTAACAACCAAATAGTTGAACTTTCAAATAGGAGAGACAAATTTTCAAGAACATTGTTAAAGTTTTAACCAAATAGTAAAATTTGCAATTCAAGAAGAAGAATTTTTTCAGAAGAGAGTAGAATTTTCAACAAAAAGGTTATTTTAAAATAAAAAAGATAACTTGGCTACCATAACAGATGAATTTTAAATCTAAAGTGACCAATTTTCAACAAAAAAGTTGAATTCTTAATAAAAGAAATGACTTTACCTAATAGTTGAATTTTTAACAAAATAATCACATTTTTAATCAAATAGTTGAATCTTACAGATTATATCTCTTGAAAGCAAAAATAAATCTTACGATCAAATAAAAACTTATTTCTGTGAATTGATGTTAAAAATTTCGATTTTCGAGAGGAAATGGCCTATACTTGTCAATTGTTAATCAAGCAGACTTTTTGCTGGAATTTTAGGAAATCTGTGGAATGACCAATATATGATTATATTACTCGAATAGATGTCTTAGGTAGATATCACGTAATCATGCAGACAAATGTTGAGATAGAATACATTTTTTTGTTTTATGCCAAAGTTTTGTTTGTTTATAAATATTTTATAATATGTTTGTAATTAGTTAACAGAACTTGAAAAAAGTAAAATAAAACTCATTACCATCACCTGAGCTGGATTCGACTGGACTTTTAAACTTTATTTTATTATCATTACTCCACTGAGCTTGATACCTGTATGTACTTTTCAGGGTCAACGTATTATTAAAAAGTTAATGTATATAATTCCTGAAAACAAAACAAAAATTCAACGATCAAATTTGGACAAACGCCGCAAAATGCTCCTATTGCAATTCCTAAAAACAAAAAAATTTGTTTCTTTGCTCAAAAATAAAAAAGAGGAAAGAAAAATGAGAAGGCAACCAACCACATCCCCTTCCTTCTCTTTTTTATTTCTTTCATCTTTTTTATTTTTATTATTATCAAATCACAATATGAAAGCATGCACAATATTCAACAACGTTTCGATGCTCACACAGCACCCTTATTAAGGCAAGAAAAATTAGAGCAGGTAGAAACAGCGACGAAATAACGACGCCATCACCTCGATACCTGACAAATGAATGTGGGTCAAAAGGCAAATCCGTTATAAACAAACAAGAAATGAGAGAAAGTCAAGACCCATGAAAACGTATTGCTAAATGTAATTAATCATACTAGAATAACTTTTGTTTAATTTATCAAAATCAGTTTTTAAATTAATAGCCAACTTATTTTGTTTGTTAATATAAAGCATTTCCATGAATTCTCTCTTTCTCTCATTACTTTCCCTGTGTAAAATTTCAACATTATCTCAGTGAAACTCATGGTCAACATCAACAAACCCTCTCGTATTTCTAGCAAGAACGCTCTTATAACAACGTCCTAAACGAACATCACTTTTGTGTTCCTCCACCCTAGTATTAAGAAGTCTGCCAGTTTGTCCCACATAAGTCATCTTACAGATCTTGCAAGTGATCTTGTAAACAACACCACCTTTTTCAAATTTATCTAAAGGATCTTTACCAAAAGTTATTATTGAATCCATTTCAAATGGTATACGGAAAATAGTATGAATATTAAATTTTTTTAACATAAATTCAATAGTTTTCGAAATTTGACCAAAAAAAGGAAGAACAAAAGTATTGAAAGAACTATATTCTTTCAATTCTTCCCGATTATCTGAAGATAAAATGTTACTTTGTTTGTTTTTGATTTGTTGAATTCTAATTGTGATATGTTGCTCAATCAACTTTTGTGGGTAATGATTAAGAAAAAGGATACTCCTAACTATATTCAAATTCTCTTTGTGCAATGATATGTGGGACAAACCTAGAGCTCTGTCAACTAAGTTTTTGATTACTGCAAGTTTCTTTTGAAAAGGATGAGCCGAAAGGAAATGTAGAATTCTACCTGAATATGTACTTTTCCTATACCAATTGGTAATAATATTACCATCCTGACCCTTAATTACTTCTACATCAAAAAAACTGATTCTATTATTGTTCTCTATTTCATGGGTGAACTCAAGTTTTGAATGAAAACTATTAAAAGCATCAAAAACTGCCTGTAACTTTGCTAGAGGAACACATAATAAGGTATTATCAACATACCGAAAGTAAAGGGGGAAACAAAATAAAATCCAGCTTCTTGAAAGCAAAGACCTCCAAATCTTCCATAACTATTTCCGCTAAAATCGGAGAAATGACTGAACCTATGGGAGTACCGAATTTTTGCCTATAAAAAGATCCATTGAATTTAAAATAAGTTGAGTTCATAATGAAAACTATCCCTTAAATAAAATCTTTTTGACTTAATCGAGTACGTGTTTTTATATTATCCCATCTATTTAAAGTTTCCTATTTAACCAATTCAAGGGGTATACTTGGAAACATTGCAACAACATCCAAAGAAATCATTACATGGTCATCAGGAACAGTTTTTTGAATAATAATTTTTTGGAATCCCCAGCTATTTTTAATATTGTATTTGGAAGTTATAATTGAGTCTTTAAGTATCAAATTGAAGTTTTGTTCTGAAAATTTCGTGGGAGTGTTAGTAGTTGAAATAATCAATCTCAAAGGATAGCCATCCTTATGAATCTTTCTCAAACCATAACATCTTGCAAGAACTGTGTCTTCTTAATTGTTTCAACGGATTTTCATTCAATAATTCAAAGTTATCACGATTGGAAAGTAAATCCTCCATATCCCTAATATAATCCGATTTCTTCATACAAACTGTAATATTGCCTTTATCAGCATTCATGCAAATTATATCAGGATTGTTTTTAAGGAAACCTTTCATTATCTTGAAACCTTCAGAAATTTTACGGTCAATACTTCTAATGTGCAAACAATTTTTATCAACAAAGCTCTTCGAAATGTGTAAAACCTTGTTTCGGAAATCCTGTTGATCTAATATTGGAATTTTGTGTCTACTGGATTGAACACCTTTGACTATTTCCATCATTTGTTTCGATTTACTCTTAATCACATTGTTATCAAAACCTTTACCTAATCTGAGAATATCTGTAACTGAATCAGAATTTTGAATATTTGCCAAATTTACAAACCAAGGATCCTTATCTTCTTTTTCAAAAATCTTGTGTAAATTTAAATTTTGCTCTTGAATATTAGTTTGTTGATCAATCAAAATAGAAAGTTTGTTCTCATGTTTTTATCATCGTTTAAAAATCTTCGATTAAGAAAAATCTGATGTTTTAAAAGATCAATGATTTTATCTTGTGGCAAACATACTTCTAATTCACTTTTGATTCTGGAAATTTTTACTTTTAAAAAATTAATATGATTTGAAACATCCTTGATCAGTAAATTCAGCATTGAGAGTTTGAAATTCTTTAAATTATGTTCAAATTGTCTATTGCAAAAATTACTGTGAAAAGCAAAATCTCGAAATTTGTTATCCAAGAAAAATATTTGTTTAGGTAAAACATAATTTCTTCGACATTCAATCAAAAACCTTTTCTGAAGGATACTGCCTCTTAATTTTTGGTTGATATCACACCATAATTTAACGTTTCTGAAGGCTTCAGGACCATATGCAACTTTGATCTGATTAAAAAACATCATTTCAAAAAAGGGTGGTTAGAAAATCCAATCCAAGTCAGCCAATTTGAAATTTAAGAATTTTAAATTATATTAAAATCAAATTCAAAATCCCATTTAACGTCCAATAATCAAGTTAATGTATAGAATTCCTGAAAACAAAACAAGAATTCAACGATCAAATTTGGACAAACGCCGCAAAATGCTCCTATTGCAATTCTTAAAAACAGAAAAATTTGTTTCTTTGCTCAAAAATAAAAAAGAGGAAAGAAAAATGAGAAGATATTTAAAAAGTTTTAGCATAATAAGCAATGGGTGGAAAATATATTGTTTATAAGGCAGTGATTAAATAATGACTCGCTGTAGAAGAAAATGTCACAAAAGTAAAAAGTTTTATTTTGTAGCAGAGATTAATAAAAAAAATTGCAGAAAACCCTATTTTCTTCATCAGGCATGAGAAGAATAAGTATCAACTTGAGTACTTGAAGAAGTAGTATATTTCAGTTTTCGAGCCGTTTTTTGCTCTCTGAATAAAAATTAATGAAATTTAACTAATGACTAGTGAAAATTTTCAGATTCAATCAGCAAAAAGTGAGCCACTAAAGACTAGTAGAAAATTACTAATTTGAGTAGTCGAAATATTTCCTGATAAATAAAGTTTTATAAAACGAAGCGATAGTGTAGCATTTTTGATTCTATTGAAACGATAAGAAGGCCATCTTGAGAAATTGTTGGCGCGACCTAATGTGTTTTCATTTTCAAAATATTGCCTTCTAATTGTTTCAACAAAGTTAGGAAAAATAAGAATTTTTTAAGATCTTAACATTATAATGGATTAATATGGGATAAATATGAATCAATTTCGATTTTCAAAATTTTTTCGGTTGTTTATTTTTCCCTATTTGCCATAAAACATTGCAATTATTTCGTAAAATTTGTACAAATTATTTGAGTTAAATAAGTGTCTCCTTAAATGAAAATTGGTAAAATGTAAATAATCAATAGTGAAAAATTACTGATTTGATTAGCGAAATGTGAGCCACCAAAGATTAGTATAAAACTAATAATTCCATTAGTTAAGATATTTGCTAATTCAGTACTACAAATCAACTAATTGCTTGATGCAAATAAATGAATTCACTTAGGACTCTATATAATAATTTAAAAAATGTTATAAAAATATTGACGATTCTGAAAAAAAATTTGCAAAAACGTCTGTTTTTCTTATAGTAGTATTGTGCTACTTGTGCCACCTTTTTCTCATTACTATTGCATCACTATAATAAAATTGTATGTGCAACACAGCATACTTTTTGATAAATTGAAAATCGTGGCTTCCAGAGGAGCTGAGATGGATGAAAAATATATTGTTTATACAATAATTTATTTTATAAAAATTGAAGTTTTATTTTGTGCCAGAGAGTAATGAAAAAATGTCAGAAAAATATTTTTTTTAGTCAGATACGAGGGGAACAAGTATCAACTTGAGTGCTTGAAGAAGTACATTTAAGTGTTTAAGCTATTTTGCTCTTGAAATTAAAGTTGATAAAATTTAACTAATTACTAGTGAAATTTTACAGACTCGATTGGCGAAAATTGAGTTACTAAACATTAGTGAAAAATTACAAATTCGAATAGTCAAGATCTTTGCTAATTCAATAGTGGAAAACTAATTCCTTGGTAAGACAAAGAAATGTTTTAGGATTATATATAATAATTAAAAAAAAAAAATTAAAAAAGTGAACAGTAAAAAAGTTTAATAAAACGAAGCTATATTATACCATTCTTATATCTGTTGCAACAAGAAGAAGGCCATATCGTGACATTGTAAATGTGATCAATGGACCCGAAATTAATTATACATATTCAGGGTCTTCATGTGCTTCATTTCAACAGAATACTGTTTTCGATTAAAAAATTTATTAAAAACTGTTGTGTCAGAAGTTAATAAAAACATTTCAAAAAATAAATAAATATGGTCATTAATTATGAACAATAAACAATGTTATTAATGATAGGTATGTTTTGCAACACTTTAAGGAAAACTATGACACTGGATGATTTCTTATTAACAAATGAAAAATCTAATTTTTTGTCTATATTTTAAACAAAAGGTATCTCGGAGATATGCATTTAACTTAGTGAAATATTTATTTGATTGGAACAAATATTTGTTTCAAATGGTCTCTTTCGTATTGTACCTTAAAAGAAAAAATTCTTACAACAATATGAATGAAAGTTCAATTGAATAAAATAATTATTTCTTCGAAATAAATTTGTATTTGTTGTAAAGAATTATTTAATTTTACCATTCGAAGAAAACATTTTCTTCAACTAAAGAAATATTTATTTATGTAAACACAAGATTTTCTTTATCTAAAGAAATGCTTCATTGGTATAAATGCAGTTACTCCTTGTTTCAGATAAATATATTTTTTCAGTGTGTGTATTGATATTATTAAATTTATTTTAGACTCAATATGAATTTTATATGAAAACAATACAATTTATATTAAATCGAATACAAAAATTTATATTTAATTTCATCTACATGTGTGTAAAGTTATTTGCATATATGTATATAAAGTCAGCGAATGTTTTTTCTAACAGTGAAGCTGAAATGACGAATTTTATGGAAGAAATTTAAATTTGCAACAAAAAAGTTCACTCTTAACCAAGGATGACTTTCCTACCATAAAATATGAATCTTCAATCCAAAAAGGACGAATTTTTATTAAAACTGTTGAATTTTCCACCAAAAATGATGACTTTACAACATAGTTAAATTTTCAACAAAATAATAAATTGTTTACCCAGAAAGATGAATTTTCAGCGAAATACATGAATTTCCAAAAAAATAGTTGATTTTTTAATATATAAAGGATACATTTTCAATTAAAAATGGAATAGGTAAATTTTCCGATAAAAAAAATTAATTTTCAACCTAAAAAAAAGAATTTTCAACAAAATAGTTCAATTCTCGAAAATGAATTTTTAACAAAGTATTTCAACTTTCAATTAGGTATTTGAACTTTTTACCAAAAATATAC
This sequence comes from Andricus curvator, assembly GCA_932195095.1. Classification (NCBI taxonomy): domain Eukaryota; kingdom Metazoa; phylum Arthropoda; class Insecta; order Hymenoptera; family Cynipidae; genus Andricus; species Andricus curvator. Next base: position 179,548 of record CAKNYM010050435.1, read on the forward strand.
ATTTTCAATTGAATAGTTTTTCAAGCCAATTTTCAACAAAATACATGAATTTTCTACTAAATTTTTTAATTTTCAAGCGAAAAATATCAATTATTATTATTATTATTATGAATCTTAAAAAAAATTATTTTCTTAGAAAGGAGCTCATCTTTAAACTAAGTAGTTGAATATTATTCAACCAAAAAAGATCTATTCTCAACGAAAAATGTAATAGTTGATATTTCAACCAAAAATGATTTTAACTTAAATTGAAGCCAAAATAGTACAAATAGACCTTGAAGAAGAAGAAAAAAAGAAATATGGACAAAATATTTACATTTTTAAACAAAAAGATAAATTTTTGATATAAATGATTATAATTTTAAAAAAATGGATTTTTAACGAAGTAGTTGAATTTCCAACCCAAAAGATGAATTTTTAATCTAGAAGAATTATTTTTTACCCAAAAAGATTAATTTTCCACAAAATACGTGAATTTTCAGCCAAAGAGATGAATTTTTAACTAAAATGATGAAACTTAAATAAAAAAAAAAATTTAACAAAATATTTGCAAAAAAAAAATGTGAAGTTTTAACCAAAAAGATTACTTTTCTACCAAAATAGACAAACTAAAAAAGATGAATTTCTAACCAAATAATTAAATTTCCAATAAATATTAGAATTTTTAACCAAACTTTTTGACCAATTTTCGATTAGAGTAAGGTATTAGAATATTTATATAAGAATAATATTCATATAAAATTAAATGTTTATTAAAATGTTTGCAAATTATATATTTTTAACTATTAACCAACATTTATTTGTAATTTAAAACAATAAAATAAATTTAAATTTTCATCTGAAAAAAATATTGTTTAAACAATTTATTATTATTGTTAATAATATTCTCTTTGCTTAATGGTAGAAAGTTGCGGGTTTTTCTGAAAATTTTTAGTCTATTTTTCACTTAGGGTGACTCAATAATTAATTAAGTTAAGAAAAAATAATTGTTTAAACAAACTGTTATTGTTAATAACTATCTCCATTTATAATAATGCGAGACAGATGCAGTTTTTTTCTGAAATTTTCAACTTTTTTTTCACATTTCACTTGGTATAGTAATAATAATTAATGCAATTTAAACAAAAATAGTTGCTTAATAAATCTATTATTGTTTATAACTATCTTTCCTTAGATAAGTGCTAGAAATTTGCAATTTTTCGGAAAAATTTAACTTTGACTCGCCTTTTCAGTCGTAAACAAATAATAAATAAACAATCGAGAGAAAAAGATTTTAGACAATCTATCTCTTTTTTGCAAATATATTTTGCTAAAGGGGGTTCCTGTGTAAGATAGCTTTTTTGTTTAAATTTATTTTTTTTAAACACTGGGAGAAGAGCAAAAATAAGTCACAATTTCACTTCAAACTATACAATAATATTTATAAAATTATCCTCTTTGAGGTTCACTTATTATTTGTTCATAACTAAAATGTCAAAGCAAAACTGAAGATTTCAAAAAAGAAGCAACTTTCTAGAATTACTCTGAGAGACGATAGTTATAAACAATAATAAATTGTTTCAATAACTATGTTTGTTAACTTGCATTATTCATTACTTTACTAAGTAAAAAATGGTTAAAAAGTTAAAAATTTCAGAAGAAACCGCAACTATCTAGCATTAATAAAGAAGAAGATAGTTGCAAACAATAATAATTTGTTTAAATAATTAGTTCAGTTAAATTGCACTCATTATCAACTCGCCCCAAGTGAAAAACATACAAATCGTTGTAAATTTCAGAAAAAGAAAATTCTCGCCAAAAAGTATCAGATAGCCTGATTTTTTTTCCTGAATGGATCGTTTTTCCTTAAAACCCGAAGAATACCTGTCTTTAAATATAATAGTTTTTTTTATTTTAAATTTTAGCGCAAAAAATAATGTTGAAACAAAAATGAAAATATAAAATTGTTTTGATGTTATGTGGAGTAGTCGAATATATTATTATTTTTTGTTGTGTCACGCAATTCTTAAATCAAAATATAAAATTATTATTATTACAAAATTTTTGTAATTCATAGCGTTTATGTTCTAAAATAAGTGAGAAGCATGATTAAAATCTTGACAACCATATTTGTCCCGAAAATCAACATGATTAGAAGCCGTACTAATTTAAACATTTACATTATGATAATATGAAGTATGAACTGACGTAAATCGACTTACCTTGGTCTAACTAATTGTAATATTCATGCAAGTTAGAATAAAAATTCGTCATTATAACAAATTAAATTATAAGAAATATTGTAATATGACATACAATTTTCCAAATAAAAATTGTCAAAATGTTCAGAATATGGCACGATCTTGAACATTTGGATCTTATTCGAAAATAAAAAATTATAGAACTTGAGCCAATAAAATTTTATTTTTAATCGGATTTTATGAAAATATGGTGCAATATTTTAACAGTATAGTTAATAGTTTGACAGAACTTTGCCAAATTTTTGAAAAACCTTTCCTATAGGAAAGGCTTCTCAAAATTGGGTAGTTTTTTTTAATGATAATGACGCAAATTTTTGTTGTTTAGAAGTTATATTAAAAGGTGTTAGAAGTTTTCTTACTGAAAAATATTGAATTATATACTAAATAAGTAAAAAAACGTATACAAAAGCGTATTGGAACACACAGATAAATGAAACACCACACCTGGGATAAATGGTACATATATTTAAGTAATAGTGTTACATGGAAGAAAAGAATATCACTGTATAAATTTGATAACATTCAGTGATAACACGCGGCTGCAGCCGACTTTATTAGAAGTACTCGCATTTGCCTGGACGTTTAGCCAGGGGAGAGGGAAACTGCAGAAACCCTCTTCCCGAGTTCTACTACTCGAGTGCCACACTAAATCGGAAGGTATAAATATGATCTGCAACAAACTGTTTAATGACTGTGTTTTGCTTCTTTATATTGATACAGATTTTTGAATTAATTGAATACAGTTTCAATAAAAATGATACCTCCAGAATTAGCACTGTATTTATCTTTTATACTTTCTTTTTCACTTGCCCACTGGTCGATCAATTACGATCGTACGCATTGAAAGTCCACCAATGTCCTCAGGTCGATTTCCAAAATCAATATCATTCTCATAACTGTACGGAAAAGTATTGCCGTTATCTAAATGTACTGCAAGATCCTGACGTCCAGAACCAAGTACTCGCCAAAACCGTCTATTTATTACTATCCCACGAATATAACCATCATAGGCTCCTACACCTACAGTATAACGTCCGTTTTCTATGGAATGTGTTCCAGATCCATCTATGTAAAAAAAAATTGCAGGGTTCCGAACAGCATCATCATGAAGCTGAACAGGCTGAGGTGGATGACCATTCCCAGTAGGCGCGCGACCATTCCCAGAAAGCGCACGACGATTACTAGTAGACTTGTGGCGTAACTCGTAGCTGTAACTGTGCCCTGTTGAAATATAAACTAAAATTAATTATTTTGCGCACAGTACCGTCCAGGAGTGTGAGAAAATCTGAAACTAGCTGTGAATTCGATCTCGAGTGTTTCCACTTTGTTTGTATTCATAATTATATGGTGCTCATTTCACGAGCTCTTGGCTTCCCGTTAGTAAATGTATTTTCTTCCTCATAGAGGAAGCATTAGTTATTTTTTCAATAACAGACAAACCAAATTCTTCATTTTGACCAATTTAAAAATAAAAATGTACAAAAAATACAGAAATCTTTAATATTCTTGCATCAACTTTGAATTATGTTAGTGAAAAAAGATTTACTATTGTTGTGGACGTTGAGAAATATTTCCTATTTGGTCGCCCTGAGTGAAGATATTTCCGACACTCGCTCGCGGTTCTTAGCTAGTTTAGCGGAAAATTCCAAATTTGGAAAGGAAGGGATGAGTGAGGGTCTGAAGGACTGGGCAAGATGTGGGGCAGGTCAGTGCGCGCGACGGCGACGACCCGGAAGGGAGCGATTTCGTACCATAGTGAATAATCAAGAACTCTATTTGAAAGTTATCAAGTGTTTGTCACAGTTTAATTGATTATATTAT
>CAKNYM010050435.1:184589-215173 GCA_932195095.1 Andricus curvator
TACTATAAAAATCAATTTTTAAAATATATAAATTACAATAACTTCCCTACTCTTTGATAAAATGTGTTAATATTGTAGGTCAATCGATTCGCCTCGAACCAAGGAATCTTTAATATTCTTGCATCAACTTTGAATCATTTGAGTGAAAAAAGATTTACTATAAAAAACCGCTTTTTCAAATATTATGCATTACCATAGCTTCCTTACTCTTCAATAAAATGTATCAATGTTATAGGTCTATCGATTCTTCTTGAATCAACACAACTTTTCTATTCTCGCATCAACTTTAAATTATGAGAATGAGAAAATTTTTACTATAAAAATCGATTTTCAAAATATATAAATTACCAGAACTTCCTTACTCGTTAATCTTTAATAAAATGTATTAATATTATAGGTTAACCGATTCGTCTCGAACCAAGGAATCTTTTCTATTCTTGCACCAGCTTTGAATTATGCTAATGAAAAAAGTTTTACTATAAAAAAAACCGATTTTTAAAATATTATTAAGTGCTAAAAAAAATGCAATAAATATTTTTAGAAATCCTTCTTTCAGTTTCACGATATTAGTGCTGAAAATAAGCCCTCCAAATTTCATTAATTCATCTGCAACCGTTTTCAAGTTATCGTGTTAAAAAAAGTGTGACATCCACACACACACATCCAAACACACACAATAGGATAGAACAGATTTCACAGCCCAAAAGGCTCTCAAAATAGGGGAAATGATAAAAAAAATTTCAAAAATAGGGGAATATATTCATTTAATAGTATATTGTCTACGCCTCGTCATTGCAAACTCACGATTGGATACATAGAAATTTACAAGTTCATCAGGTCTGAGATTCAAGGTTAGGTTGACGCGGCCAAAATCGTACGCGGGCGATTGCGCATGCGCATGCGCGCAGTACGATTATGAGCCCATAATGCTCCTAGGAGTTTTATGGAATCATTATTGTACTGTGCGCTACATAAATTGTATGTACGTTACATAAATAAAATTATTTTAGGTACCATATTGAATCCAATAGAAAACGCATTTTCAACAAAATAATTCATTTTTCAACCAAAGAGATGAACTCTTAACTGAAATGATGAAACTTCAACAAAAAAATGAATATTTAATGAAGTATTTTATCTTCTTGTCAAGTATAGTTGGATTATCAAACAAAACGATGATTTTGGAATCGAAAAGATAAATTTTCTAACAAAAAAGACGACTTTTCAACAAAATACATGCATTTTTAAAAAAATTGTTGAATTTCGAACAAAAAAGATAAATCGTCAACCCAGAAAATTAATTTTCCAAAATACATAAATTTTTAACCAAAGAGATGAATTTTATATTAAAATGATGCACCTTCAACCAAAAATAAAGTTTTCACCAAAATATTTCAATTTTCAACCAAAAAGCTGAATTTTGAAACAAGGGGCTTAATTTTCTAGCAAAAAGGTGGAAATTTGAACAAAATACATGAGGTTTACCAAATAGTTTAATTTTTAACAAAATAGTTCAGCTCTTTACCAAAATAATGAATTTTCAAGCAAGAATCTTAATTTTCTACAAAAAAAAAAGAAGTTTCAACAAAATAAATAATTTATGATTAACTAAGAAAGACAAATTTTCACCATAAAGGATACTTTTTAACAAAATTGTTTTATTTTCTACAAAGTAGAATTATTCTCAAACAAAACAGTTGCATTTCTAACAAAGTAGATTAACTTTCAACTAAATTAATAATTTGATGTTAATTTTTTTTTGTCTACTAGTCTAAAATCAATATTTTTTTGAATATTGATCTTAGACCAGTAGACAAAAACATTTGACATCAAATTATTTACGAAATTTATCTGGTCAGAAACCACAACAAGAAAAAATGTTTTAACCAAATAGTTCATTTTCAACAAAAAATATGAATTTTCAACAAAAAACGTGAGTTCTCAACAACAAAAATTATTCTTCAACTAAACAGTTGAATTTTCTACAACAAAAAAATAGAATTTTTAACTAAAATGGTGCATCTTCAACCAAAAAATTCATTTTTTACCAAAATATTTCAATTTTTAACCAAACAAAATGCAAGTTAAAACAAGGTAATTAATTTTCTACCAAAAAAATTGAATTTTAAACCAAATAAATAAGTTTTTAACCAAATAGTTGAATTTTTAACAAAATAGATCAGTTTCTTACCAAAACGATGAATTTTCAAGCAAGAATGTTAATTTTCCATAATAAAAACGAAATTTCAATAAAATAAATAATTTATTTTCAACTAAGAAAGACAAATTTTCACCAAAAGGATACTTTTTAACCAAAGTGTTTCATTTTCTACAATGAAGATTATATATTTTAACCAAAACTGTTAAATTTTTAACAAAGTATTGCTACTTTTCACCAAATGATTGACTTTTCAACCAAAAATATTAATTTTCAACAAAGAACATGAGTTCTCAACAACAAAAATTATTTTTCAAACAAAAACTTTAATTTTTTAGCAAAGTAATAGAATTTCTTACCCAAAAAGATGAATATTCATTAAAATAATTGCATTGACGACCAAAAAAAGCCTTTCACAAAATTGTTGCATTTTTTAAGTAGAATTATTTTCAATCTAATAATTGAAAAAAAAAACACTTTCAAATAAAAATGATATTATTACAGTTTCAAAATAAAAAATTAATTTGCTTCTGAGTAAAAACGAATTTTCAACAAAATAGTTAAATTTTCAGTTGAAAAAAGTATTTTCAACACCACAAAACAACGATTTTTTCACCAATATATATTAATTTTCAACCAAAAAGATGAATTTTGAAACCAGGAGATTAATTTTCTACCAAAAAAAAAAAATTTTACAAAATACATGGATTTTCAACCAAATATTAGAATTTTCAACAATATATTTCAGTGTTTACCAAAAAGATTAATTTTCAAGCCAGAACCTTAATCCTCTACAAAAAAATGAAATTTCAACGAAACAAATAATTTATTTCCAACTAAGAAAGACAAAATTTTGACCAAAAATGAAATACTTAAATTTTCACCAAAACTGAAATACTTAAATTTTCACCAAAAATGAAATACTTAAATTTTCAGTTAAAAAAGGTGAATTTTCAACGGAAATATTTCAACGGAATAGTTCAATGTTCAGTTAAAAAATTATTTTTTAAACAAAAATTGCTACCAAAATTTTGTTGAATTTGCAACCAAAAAAAACGATTCCAAGAAAACAGTTGAATTAAAAAAAATGACTTTACCAAGATTGTTAAACTACATTGTAAATTATTTTTTAATGAAATAGGTAAATTTTCATTAATAATAATGTCTACTGTAGGGACAAATTTTAGCAAAATGCTGGTGTTACTTTTTCTTTACAATCAAGATAAATTAAGGTATATTTTATAAAAATCGTCTAACAAAAAAAATATAAACATTGTTTTTTACCTTAGTGATTTTCCTTGATTCTATACGATTTAATAATTATAATTAATTTTTATTTTAAATAATTAATTTTCTAAGATAGTATTTCAAAATATTTCGCTTGCGATAAATCTGTAAAGAGAAACTAGATAAAATAAATAATAAACTAAATAATATAAATTTAAATGAAAATTTATTATTTAATATTATTAAATTATTCAAAAAATTAATATTATAATATTTGAGTAAATAAATTAAATTAAATTAAATTATTGAATAAATAATCTAATAAAAAATAATTTTTTTTTTATTCTAAGTGACAATGAACAACCCAAGATAATAATCAAAGGCGTAATTATGTTTGTGTACACTGCAAATCCATGAAGAAGAAGGTAACGTTACAAACATAGATGAAATTTAGTATGTTTCCTGATGATAAATTCTAAACGAATTAATAGAACCTGATAAGAAAATGCAACTATTTTGTTAAAAATTTATCGTTTTTTCATTTTTTTGGTTAAAAAATCATCCTTTGGGTTAAATGTTACACTCTTTTTTTAAATATTCATTGTTTCTTTTTTTGAAGATTCTTCATTCTAGTTGAATATTCACCATACTGGTTGAAATTTAACTATTTTATTGAAAGTTCATTTCTCTGTTCTAGGGAATGAATTTTTTAACTGAAAATCTGACTATTTCGTTTCTGGTGAAAAATTAATATTTTAAATTCAAAATTGATCTTTTCAAGTTAAAAATTCAACTGATTTTTATTTGAAATTAAAATATTTTTTGGTTGAAATATCAATTATTACATGTTTTGTTAAGAATTCACCTTATTTGATTGAAGAATAAACAACCTGGTTTAAATTTGAACTACTTTTTGAAAAATTAATTCTTTTTTTGGTTGAAAATCCATATTTTTGACCTCGAAATTCAACAATTTGGTTGAAAATTACACCATTTGGCTGAAAATTATCTTCTTAGTGAAAATTCGTCTTTTTTGTTGAGAATTCAACTATTTGGGTAATACTTAATCTCTTTTTATTAAAATTTAACTATTTGGTATAAAAATAACTTTTTTGTTCAAAAATCACACTTTTGGATTGAAAAAAAAATTGAAAATTCATCTTTTGGGTCAAACATTTACCTGTTTCGTTTTAAATTAATTTCTTTGGTTGGAAATTCAACTACTTGGTTAAAAGTTAAACTGCCTTTTAAGAAATCAATTTTTTTAAAGATTTACCTCTGGTGGCAAATTTAATTTTGTTGCTAAATATTTGTTTTTTTAGTTAAAAAGTAATTTTTCTACCTGCAAATTGAAGTATTTCATTTTTGGTTGGAAATTTATCTTTTCTACTTTAAAATTCAACTATTTAATTGAAAATTATTGTCGGTTGATGAAAATTCGTTTTTTCTAGAGAAAATTAATCTTTCTGGTTGAAAACTTATTCTTTTTGGCTGAATCCAACTGTTTTTTTAATTTAAAAGAAAAATATTTTTTAGTTGAGATATCAATTATTAGATGTTTTGTCTTTCCGACTTTACAATTGAACGATTTTGTTGAAAATTGATACATTCGGTTGAAAATGCGTTTTTTTGATAAAACATTAATCTTCTTGGTGAGAAATTCATCTTTTCTGTTGATAATTTAACCATATGCTTAAAAGTCGAAATTATTGAAAATCAATTTTTTTAAAGGTGTTCCTCTAGTTGAAAATTTTAATTTTTCATTAAAGAATTGTTCTTTTTTGTTTAAAAATAATTTTTATATCTAAAAATTTAACTGTTTCATTTTTGGTTGGTCACTTATCATTGATAATCTTAAAATTTAACTATTTAATAGAAAATTCATATATTTTGTTAAAAAATTAAAGTGTCTTATAAAAAATTAATTTTTGGTTTGAAAATTAATCCTCTTAGGTTAAAAATGTAACTAATTGTTCAAGAGTTGAACTGCTTCGTTGAAGATCATTTTTTTTTAAATATTTACCTGTGGTATCCATTATGAGTTGAAAATTCAACTATTTGGTGAAAAAATTTATGCATTTTGTATTCATCTTTTTATTCCGAAAAATAATCTTTTTTGATGAAAATTTCTTGTTTTTAGTGGAGAATTCAACTATTTCGTTGAAAATTCTTCTTTCGTGGTTCAATTCAACTGATTGAAAATTCTTTTTTTTTGTGTTTTGTAGAAAATTAATTTTTTAAATGAAAAATTGGACTATTCCATTTTTGGTGTAAAAAATATATCTCTCAGTTGAAAATCCAGCTATTTGGTTTGAAATTCATCTTTTTATATTGAAAATTAATCTCTATTTTGATAAAGTAATGTTTTGTTTCTAGAAAATTCAACTTTTTTTTTTTAATTTGTGCTTTTGGATCTGAAATTAATTCTGTTATTGTAAAAAAGTGCTACTTATTATTTGTAGAAAATTACTAATTCGATTTCTCAAAATGTTTACTAATTCAATAGTGGAAACATAGTTATTACTATTTGAAAATATATAAATTTATGTTATTTATGTAATTATAAAAAAATTATACAATAAATTAAAAATTAGTTAGAAAAATGGGCCTGAAGCCTCTATTACTCTCTTTCATAATCCCAATTATTTAAAACTTTTGAAACATAACACTTGCAAATATTCATTTTTCTGTTATAAAAATTTCCTGATAAAAGACCATATCTAAATAAAATATTTAAACAATTATATTTACCAATAGAGCTGAGAAACACCGCTAATGAGAGGAACAAGATACCGAAAATGATCTTCATTTTCTCTTAATATAAAAAAAATTTATTTTTAAAGAATCTCGTGAAGAATGGAAGCAATAATTATTATAATGCTCAATTAGAGTATACATGTGTTTATATACATATTTGAGAAACGTGGAGGGGTGAAACCTATTTTTTCGAGATATTTGTATTTCGCAATTCAGTTCTCTTTTTCCTTAGAAGGCGTCAATGTTATCTAAATTTTATAATTTATGTTCATGGTAAATACATCACTTGTTTTTAAGAATGATCGCTTATTTAAAGAAAATTGTAAGCAAATAATAGAATAGAATATAAAATTAATATTAATTTTTTTCAGACCAAATTTTTTTTTAATTCAATGTACTTATTTTGCCATAGATGCAGTTTACTTTTATTATTAAAAATAATAATTTTCATATATTTGTCCCTTTTTTCGCTTATGAATGCAAAATCGGATAAAGTAACCTTTTTTAAAAAGGGCAATATATATATGTATATTTTTCTTTTTAATTACAGGTATTATGTTTGATTTTTTTTATCTTTTTTTTTGTTTGGTTTTTATTTACCGTTGATTACAAATTGTAAGATTTATTCAATTAGGAATAAAAATTCATCGTTATAAGGAAATAAATTATACAAAATATTATATTATTAGATAAAATTTTCAAAAACTAAATTTCGAAAGTGCGAAGAAACCCTTGGGTCTTATTTTAAAATAAAAAATTGAAGAGTTTAAGACAATACAATTTTATTTTTCAATGGATTTTATAAAAATGTACTCAAATATTTTTAAGATTAGATAAAAATTTGTTAATGTTCCAGTCGGCTGAGTAGTTAAATTCTCAGTGAACGAAATTAATTTTCAAGAAGATAAAAGCATTTATAACAACATAGTTTCATTTTCTACCAAAGAGAACAATTTTCAACTGAACTGATGAATATTGGACCAGAAAAAAAAATCAACAAAGAAATTCAATTTTCAATGAAGTTGTTGAATTTTAAAAATGGAAAAAAAAATTTGTGCCAGAAAGATTAATTTTTTCACCAGAAAACACGAATTTTCAATAAAAAAGATAAATTTGCAACCGAATACATAAATTTTCAACTAAAATGATGAATCTTCAACCAATTAGTGAAATTTTCAATGAAAAAATATGAATTTTCAACAAAAAATATAATAGCTGATATTTCAAACAAAAAATCATTCGGTTTTAAATAAAAATCATTTGATATTTCAAAAAAGAAATTTTCATTTTAAACAAAAAATAGTTGATTTTAAACCAAAAAAGGCAAATTTGCAAAAAAATAAATAAATTCTCAACCCGAAAAGATGAATTTTTAACAAAAACTAAATAAATAAATTTTTAACCCTAAAAAATTAATTCGCAACAAAAAACGTCCTAATCGTTCATAATTAAAAAGAATTAATATGAAATTAAATACAGTTGATTTTTCAAGAAACAAAGATTTTAATTTGAAATTTTCAAAAAATATTTGAATTCAACCAAAAAATACGAATTTTCAACAAATTTAGATGAATCTTGAATGATCAACTAAAAAATATACATTTTGAGCCGAAAATGAATTAGTACAAATTTCAATGAAAAAATATAATTTCCAATAAAAAAAGAAATTTTCAAAAAAATAACTAAATTTTCAACTAAAGAATCAAATTAACCAAAAAGATGAATTTTTCACAAAACAGACGAATTTTCAAAAAAAATACTTTTTTCAAAGATTGATTTTCTGCCGAAAATAATTAATAATGTATTACAAAATAAAAACGAATTCTCTACAAAATAGATGAATTAAAAAAAAAAAATTTTAATTTTCAACCAAAAAGATGAATTTCCAAACAAGATTAATTTTATACCAAAAAATACAAATTTTTGAAAAAAATTAATTTTTAACTAAACAGTTGAATTTTCAAATAGAAGAGATCAAGTTTCAACTAAAATAGAATAACTACATTTTTAGTTAAAAAATTAATTCTCAAATGTGAAATAGTTGCATTTTCAGCAAAAAATATGAATTTTCAACAAAGCACATGAATTTTCGACAAAAAAATTACCAAAATGGATTACTACAACTTTCAATGAAAAAATATAATTTTCAATAAAAAAAGGAATTTTCAAAAAAATACTTTTTTTTCATGATTGAGTTTATACCGAAAATTACTAATTTATTACCAAATAAAAACGAATTCTCTACAAAATAGATGAATTTTTCACGAAAATATAATAATAATTTTATATAATAATAATTTTTTTTTATTGGTTGAATTTTCAGCAAAAAATATGAATTTTCAACAACAACAAAATTACCAGAATGGATTCGTACAAAATTCAATGGAAAAATATAATCTGCAACAAAAAAAAACCGATTTTCAACAAAATAACTAAGCTTTCAACTAAATAATAAAATTAACCAAAAAGATGAATTTTTTACCAAACAGGCGAATTTTCAAAAAAATTCTTTTTTTTAATGATTGAGTTTATACCGAAAATTACTAATTTATTACCAAATAAAAACGAATTCTCTACAAAATAGATGAATTTTTCACAAAATACATTTTTTTAAAAAGATTAATTTCAAATAAAAAATAGAATAGTTATATTTTCAGTTGCAAAATTTGATTCTCACAAAAAAAACGAATTTTAAACTTAGAGTTTTCAACATAATAGTTTAACTTTTAACAAAATTGTCGAATCTTCAAAGCTGAAAATTTTTCTTAGTTATGCATGTCCTATACGTACAATTTGGGTTATTATGAACCATTCACAAGGGTTTTCATTCACCGCTGAAAAATTTTGTTCCTCAGTTTTTGGTTTGCTGATAAAACATTTAATTTAATTTTTAAACAATCCATAAATTGATTAAATAAATTTATAAATAAATAAATAAATTGATCCATATAGAGATCCTATGGTAGCATGTTGTTTAGCGTGGAGGGGATGGAAACAATAGTTAATTTATCAATCAATGACTGCTGGGTAAGATAGAATAATGATAATAATGAGATATTTAACAAGATAAAACACGCATAGATTGATGAAAATAAATAATCTGGTAAACATAAACAATGATTAGGTTTTATGTGACCCTACCTTACAGGTACAAAAGGACTCTAATAAAAGAATTATCCTTCGAACACAAGTTTTGACGTTTTTTTAACATTTCGTTATGAGTTCTGAATTTTCTTTTGTTCTTCGGCAAAAAACATAAAAATATTCTGAAAAAAAAAATTTTGGGGGGGATTCCATCAATCTATTTTTGTGTGTACGAAATCTTTAAAGTTTCACTAATAAGTGTATTTTGTGTTAAACAAACTCATGGATCGTTTTTTCTTGGAACACAAAGAATCTTCTTGACCAACTGTTTTTAAATCTAATATTTTCTTTATTTCAAATTTTAGCACCAAAAATAATGTTAAAACACAAATGGAGATTAAAAATTGTTTTGATGTCAATAAGGCATCAGTTAATATTGACACAAAATCTTGTAAACGAGGAAAACGAGGTACTACCAGATTATGGTTATGTGAAGTAGTCGAATATATTGTTTATTATTTTTTGCTATGTCAAAATGCTCAGAATATGGCACCATGTTGAACAGCTAGATCTTATTTTCAGATAAAAAATTAAAAAGTTTGAGCCATTAAAATTGTATTGTTCATTGGATTTTGTGAAAATATGCTTCAATATTTCAACAGAATAGTTCATTGACAAAACCACAGGTTCGACTTTCCAACTTTACAGGAAAGGCTTTTCAAAATTGGGTAGTTTTTTTTAATGATGATGATAAGCAAATTTTTGTATCTGTTTCTGGCAAAAATTATCAGAACACTTATACTAGATTTAACATTGGCAATGCTAAAATTTTAAATTAATAATTGAATTTTAAGATACAACCTTGTGGTTGCAACATTTTAGATCCTGAAGAAATGATAAAATTTTACATTTGTAAAATCAAATACATATTGTTATTGACACATTTTATTTTTTCAGTTTATAATATATTAGTAGCAATTCTCACGGTATGTTGCATGGGGGATGGTGGTTGAAAATTTAAGAACACCTTACCTAATTTGTGGATGACCCCTTATTTGTTTATTCATTTATTATTATATCGCAAATGTATGATTATTACAATTAATTTTTATACTATTATCGCTAGATACTCCTCATATCATTAGTCAAATTACAAGCAATACTGTTACAATTATCAATAAAGTAACATAAAGTTTTTTACATTGAATGCACTGGCTACCAAAGTAAGCACTATTTTGCGTTGAAAAACGGCTGTTTACAGTAAAATCTCTTTAAATTTTGCTTTATACAACCAAAACTACAATTAAATTTTTGTGTTTCAACTATTCAGATTTTGTAAACAATGGTGTTACTTTCGTATGTCAGTTGAATATTTGCTTTTTTTTAAGCTCTTTTCTTTCAATCAAAAACTTGGTTCTTTGAATCAATATTTTTTCATCTTTGTTACATGTTTATTCTAAAAAATATATCGCATCTCATTCCTTTGTTTCCAAAAAAAATTTGGAAATATGTGGTGTAAGCTTCTTTGAACCAAGGAATGACATCTTCCAACTAAGGAAAGCTTTTACTTCAGCCGATGTTCTTCAATATTTAAAAGAACAAATTTTCGTTTGAAATAAGATTTGACTGTCTTAAACCTGACTTTTAAACACAAATCTTTTATTACATTTAACCAGTAATAACATTTCTTCGCTTACCTAATATTTTACTGACTGAAAAAATATTAATTTGCAAAAATAATTTGATACCTTAGGTTAAGATAAATTCATTGCTTTGCCTTAAAGAAATATTTTGTAGGACTTATTTAGTACAATCATATCATTACCTAATCCGTTGGATCCACGAATATATTTTTCTAATTGCAAAGTGTATCAATACTCATCAGAAGTCGGATTAGAAGGTGTTAGAGGTTTTCATACTAAAGAAAATTGAATTAATCACTAACTAAGTAGAACAACGTATGAAAAAAGGTATTTGAACACACTGATGAATAAAACACCATAACTGGCTTCACTGGTACATTTATTTAAGTAATAGTGTTACATGAAAGAAAAAAATATCACTCTATGAATTCAATCATGTACAGTGATAACCCGTGGCTGCAGCCGACTTTATTAGAAGTACTCGCATTTGCCTAGAAGTTTAGCCAGAGGAGAGGAAAACTGCAGAAAACCTCTGCCCGAGTTGAACTACTCGAGTGCTATTACGCTAAACTATTCAAGAGTGGGTGATTTTAATTGATTGAAATATGCAAAAACTTGTTCCTAAAACATCAACCACAATATTTAACTCAACTGGAAGAAATTTTATCTAAGTTTAAAAAGTAATAAATGTGAGAGATTAGAAAAACTGTTTTTGAGCATTATAACCAACTACATGACTTCATTATTGAAATTTTGAGCAATTAAACGTACTATATCGTTAAAATCGCGTTATTTGGAAATCAATACCACAGCGTAAATTACAATTCCTAATGATGTATCATATTTTGTGACCTACTCTAGCATAGCCTCGATTACATTATTTTTTCCGATCTCACTTCAGATCAAAATAAATATTGCCACACTAGATTGGAAGGTATCAATTATTTCTGCAACTAACTGATCCAAGAACGTCTTTCGCTTCCTTATATTGGTACAGATTTTTGAATCAACTGAATACCGTTGCAGTAAAAACGATAGCTTCATGTTTAGCGTGGTATTTATATTTTATTATTTTTTTTCACGTGGCCGCGGGTCGATTAATTTCGATTGTATGCATAGTAATATCAGGAATGTTCCCAGGTGCATCTCCAAAATTAATTTCACCCTCATAACTGTGCGGATAATAAGAGCCATCTAAATTTACTGCCATTTCAGTACCTAATCTGCCAAGTACTCGCCAAAACCGTTCATTTATTACTATCCCACGAATATAATCATCATGTCCTACACCGACAATATAACGTCCAGGTTGTATTTCATGTCTTCCAGATTCATCTCGATAAAAATAAATATGAGGATTCAGAGTAACCTCACCATGAGGCTCACGACCACTTCCAGAAGGCACACGATGATTCAGAGTAGGCGTGCCCTGTGAGCTTAATTCTGTGAACATAAATATAAATTTGAATTCATTATTTTGCGTACGATACCGTTCAGATATATAAGGACACCTAAAAAACTAGGAATCAGAAACATAAAGTCACTTCTCGCAGGATAGCTTCAGAATATATCCCGTGTGGAAAAATCTTCTGGAAACCATACGGTCTGGTTTTCAGTCTTGACGCTGACCACTAAGGTTCATTTTCAATACTTTCTAAAGCAACATCCAAGTCAGAATAAATATTTCTGGGAGCTTGTAGACTAAAGAATATTGAATTAAGTACTAAATAAGTAGAAAAGCGTATCAGAAGGGGATTTCAACACACAGATAAATGAAACACTATGACTGGGATAAATGGTACATATATTTAAATAATAATGTTACATGAAAGAGAAGGATATTTGTTATTTTGTATGAGTTTTATCACATACAGTCATAACACACGGCTGCTGCCGACTTTAGTAGAAGTACTTGCATATGCCTGGACGTTTGGCCAGGGAAGAGGAAAACTGCAGAAAACCTCTTCCCAAGTTCTACTACTCGAGCGCTACTAGATGAAACTATGCAAGAGAAGGCTGTTGGCTTAAATGAATATGTAAGTTTTACCACGGTGTAAATTACTATTCACAACCATTTATAACTTGTTGAGACCTACTATAGCATAGAGCGCACTACATTAATTTTTCTGATACCAATTAAAATTATGATAGATATTGCCGCACTATATCGGAACTTATCAAGTTGATCTACATCAAAATGAACTAAGAATTTCCTTTGCTTCTTTATATTGACACAGATTTTTAAATCAATTGAATAGCCTCACAGTAAAAACGACAGGGTAGACCACCCTACAATTGATATGTTTTGATACATTCAAATTATAATTATTTTTGATATATTTGGGCTGCTAATCAATAATTATCTACTGTAGGCTTATTATCTACTGTAGGGTGGTCTCCCGTAACTCCATATTCAGTGTGGTATTTATATTTTATAATTTTTTTACTTGACCTAGTGTGGAGTAATGTCGACTTCATGCAAATAAATTCCAGGAATATGCTGAGGTTCCTGCCCAAAGGTAATCTGATTCTCAAAACTAAACGGAAAGCTAACGCCGGAACTTAAATGTACTGCAATATCACCACCGCCAGAACCAACTATTCGACACAGCCGTTCATTTATCACTACACCACGAATAATACGATCACGTATTCCTACACCTACAGAATATCGTCCAGGTTGGATTGGATGTCTCACAGTTCCTTCTACGTAATAATGAATAGCAGAAATTTGAATAACATCACCATGAGGCTGCGCAGGCTCAGGATGACCATTCCCGGTAGGCGCATGACCGTTCCCAGTAGGCTCACGACGATTCCCAGCAGGCTCCCGACGATTCCAAGTGGGCGTGCCCTGTGAACTTAATTCTGTCAACAGAAATATAACATTAATTATTTTGAGTATAGTACCGTCCAGAAGTATGAGGACACCTAAAAAAACTAGAGATTAAAAAGACTAAATCACTTCACGTAGGATAGCTTCAGAAAAAATAGGATAGACCAGACTTTACAACCCAAAATGGGCTCAAAACAGGGGAAAGATGATATTTTACGACAGTGGGGAATACATTCTTTTCAATAAAATCATTGGAAGTATCGTATTGAATTCAATATAAAACGAATTTTCAACCACAGTGAACCCCGGAGATAGGGTCCCGGAGTTAATAATTCCGAGAATTGACACCGCGCCGCGGGTATGGATGAGAGGCGCTGTGCCCTAACGGCCTACCTTTCTAACTGTGTCATGACGTTGCGACAGTTCACTCGAAGCACGATGGCGAGCTTGCGTCGACCAGCAACGGGTCTCCGATGGCATAAGCCAACTGAAGCCTATGGGACTGATCGGATTTCTTCGTGCGATCGAATGAGCATGTCTTTGACATTAACAACAGAGCCATCTGACACGCGAATATATATCGCGAAGTTATTGTAGCAATGTGCATGATAAAAAGCAGTGGATATCAATTCATTTTAATCAAAAATGTTATACTACGGTTTAAAATTAATTATTTACTATCAGATTTCTTGTTAATATTTAACACAAATTCAAATTTCTTCTGAAATGATGGCGCTGTCGTAGCTACCCAATAGGCTACGATTCGACAAAGAAGACAAAGAAGTATTGGATAGGCAGAGAGAGAAAGAGTATGATCGTTTCAAAACGCAGTGTGAGCTGTCATTGGAACACAACCGGATCGTCTCTGTCTATCTCACATGGTAGAAAGAGAGGTCCGATCGACTTCAAGCATCGGAGTCCCACTGTAGTGTTTTGTAATGTCAAACTGTCAACTTCTGACCTGAGAATTGTGAAAACTGTTTTTTTTTGTGGACAGTTAATTCAATATTTATAAAAGTAAGTGATTTTCTGTTGAATAACTTCTCCGTCTGTCTGATTATGAAACTGCATCGCATTCATTATGCGATTACGCAGAAGTGCGTGCTTCCCACTGGAACTGTTTTGCGAGATGTTTTGGTTAAAACAGTGATGTCCTTTTGAATTTTGCTGTCTTCGAATGGTTTAATCAAGTAAGGGAGAGAGTATCTGAACCAGTTATTCAAGAGGCAGCTCTCCTTTTAAACGAGATGCTCAACGGCCAACAAACGTTTTAAGTACGAGAGCAGGAAACACATTTATTTTAACGTGTAACAGCAAATTTTCCTTCTTATTTCCGTTAAATGTTTAGTTTACCCTTGTCTCCGTATTAGGAAAACAATTTTTAAAATATTTTTTACCGCGTAGTAAACTCCACCGAAAACGGTTCATACGCCCCTGCCTGTTTACGTTATGAGTGAACATAACTCCGGAGAGTTAGGTCCAAGGTCAGCACCAAAACCGAGCAGATCTCCGAGGTTCACTGTGAATACTTCATTTTTGAACGAAAGGGATGCATTTTTAACTGAAATTATTAAACTTCAACCAAAAAAATGAATTTTTAATATAGTAGTTTAATAATTAAATTACTATATTAAATATTCGATCAAGCATAGTTTAAATTTCAAACAAAAAGATAGTTCAATTTTCAACTAAACACATGAATTGGCAACCCAAAAGATTTATTTTATATCAAAAAGATGACGTTTTAACAAAATATATCAATTTTTAAATAAATGATTTAATTTTTAAACTAAAAAATGTCAATTTCAAATCAAAAATAAAATAGGTAAATTTTTAGTTGAGAAGAATAATTTTTAACGAAAAAAGAGAAATTTTAAGCTAAATAGTTAATTTTTGAACCAAAAAAATTAATTTTTAACTGAACTCTTGAATCTTCCACCAGTAAAATAAATGTTTAAGACGGTCATTCCACGTTAAACCAAGTATAGTTGAATGTTTAAAAAAACGAATTTTCACCAAAGCAGTTAAATTTATAACCAGAACAGTTTTTAATTTTAAATAAAAACAGTTGAATTTAACCAAAAAAAGACGAAATTTTAACAAAGTAAATGAAGTTTCAACTAAAAAAAAAATACTCAACTAAAAATGGAATAGCTACATTTTCAGGTAAATTGATTAATTAATTCACTAGGCCTTTTTGGCCTAAATAATTACCAAGTTTGGTAGAAAATTAAACTATTTGGTTGAAAATCAAACTATTTGGATAAAAATAAACTTTTTTGCTCAAAATTCGTATTTTTTGCTAAAAATAAAAACTATTTGGTCAAAATTAAGAATTTTTCATAAAAATTTACCTGTTTGGTAGAAAATTAAATTTCTCGTTGAAAATGATGTTTTTGGGTCAAAAATTTTAATATTTGCTTTAATGTTCATATTTTTGGTTAAAAATTCTAGTATTTGGTTGAAAATTTTATTATTTTTTTTGTAAATTCATTTTTTTTTGTTAAAAATTAAACTTTTTTGGTTAAAAAATCAACTACTGGGTTGAAATTTGAATTGCTTTCTTAAAAATTAATTTTTTTTTTTTTTGAACATTCATCTCTTTGGTCGAAAATTTAACCATTCTATTTTTATAGAATCAATCTTCCTGGTTGAAACATCATCTTTTAGGTTGAATATTAAACTCTTTTGTTACCATTTTTTTTATGATTTTAGATTTACGGTGAAAAATTCACTTTTCTGATTAAAAATTTAACTACTTTGTCGAAAATTCGTATTTTTTGGCTTAAAAAATCAACAATTTGGTAGAAAATTGAACTATTTGTTAAAAATTCGTATTTTTTATTGAAAATACAACTCTATGTTTATAATTGGAAATTTTGTATGAAAATTAAATTTTTTGTTACAAAATTAACTTTTTTGTTGAAAAATCATTTTTTTGGGGTCGAAAATTTAAATATTTTTTTTTAATTTATATTTTTGGTTTAAAAATTCTACTATTTGGTTGAAAATTTAGTTTTTTTCTTCGAAAATTCAACTCTTACAGTGAAAAATTCAACTACTTGGTTGAAATTTAAATAACTTTCTTAAAGATTTTTTTTTTAAGATTTACCTTCTTGGTTGAAAATTTAATTATTCCATTTTTATAAACTTAATCTTCCTGATTATAAAGTCATCTTTCGGATTGAATATTATTCTCTCTTGTTGAATATTCATTGCTTTTTGAAAAATTCATCATTTTAGTTGAAAATTCACTTCCCTGGATAAAAATTAACATATTATGTTGGAAATTCTTGTTTTTTTTTTTTTTTTTTTTGTTGAGAATAAAATTTTTAACTCAAAATGTAATTATTTAATTTTTCGTAGAAAATTGATATTTTAATTCAAAAATTGAACTTTTCTAGTTCAAAACTCAAATATTTAGTTGAAAATTCCTGTATCCGGCTGAAAATTCGTTTTTTTGTTTTGTTCTTTATTGGAAGAAAATCAATTTTCTTGGTTGAAGAACTATACATTTTGGTTAATATTTATATTTTCGCGTTGAAAATTAAACTTTCTTTGTATAAAATTCATATTTTTGGCCTAAAAAGTCAACAATTTCGTATAAAGTTAAATTATTTGATTGAAAATTAACTTTTTTCTTCGGAATTCGTATTTTTTCGAAAATGCAACTATGTCGTTCAAAGTGAAAAATTTTTAATGAAATTTTAATTATATTTGGTAGCAAACGAGGTAGCAAATTAACGTTTTTGTTGACAAATCGTGCTCTCGGGTTAAAAATTTAAATATTTAGTCTGAAATTATTATATTTTTTCGTTAAAAATTCTAATATTTGGTTGGAATTCTAATTTTTGTTTGGAAATGCATTTTTTGTTGTTAAAAATTCAAAATTTTTAGTGAAAATTTTAACTACTTGATTGAAATTTAAATTTCTTAAAAATTCATTTTTTTTTTGTTTAAAATTCAAATATATAACTTCTATCAAATTAATCCTTCTGGTTCAAAAATCATCTTTTGGGTTCAAATTTGAACTCTTTTGTTAAAAATTCATTTTTTTTTAAATTCGTCATTTAAACTTTGAGGAAGATATTTTATTGGAATAAGGGTCGATAATATTTATTTGTTTTGTGTTCTGCATTTAATTGAAAAAAAAATTAATTTCAGAACACAAAACAAATAAATATTATCGACCCTAATGCAAAAAAAAATCGCCTTTATAGTTATAATACTTGGGTCAATTAAAAATTATATCTTTCGAAAAAACAGCAAAGATTTCATCTAACTATATTCGTCATTCTAGTTAGAATTTCACCTCCCTGGTTGAAAATTTAACGATTTCGTTCAAAACTTAGTATTTTTTGTTAGAAAAATTATCCTTTTTGGTTAAAAGTGCAACTTTTTTTCACTTTTTTGGTTAAAGAATAAACAACTTGGTTTAAAGCTAAACTACTTTCTGAAAATTTTTTTTTTTTTTGTGGAAAATTCATACTTTCGCGTTGAAAATTAAACAGTTTTGTAGAAAATTGCCCTTTTTGGCCTAAAAAATCAACAGTTTCGTGGAAAATTAACTTAGTTGATTCAAAATAAACTTATTTGTCAAATATTTGTATTTTGTAACTATTCAGTAAAAGAATAGAATACTTGTCTACAATTGAAATAAAATTTTTTAAATAATTCAAGTAAAATATATAAACAATTATATTTACCAATAGAATCAAGAAACACTGCTAACGAAAGGAACAAAGTACCAAGAACAATCTTCATTTTCTCTTAATAATGAGAAAAAACTGATTCGGAAAGAATCTCGTAAAGAAAGCAACTAATAAATATTCTGATGTTCCATTAGATTATATATGCATTTATATACATATTTCATGAATGTGGAAGTGTAAAACCTATTTTTCAGGGATATTTGCATTTCGCAAATCAGTTCTGTTTTACCTTGAAAAGCGTCAAAATTATGTAAATTTTGTGATTTATGTACAATTTACAAGTTAGAAGGAATAAAATGACCTAATTTTTTGATTAAATAATTTTAAAATGAATGGCGCACTTAATGGCATAATAAATTTTTACGTTATCAGTCATTCACCTTGTGCACAGCGTCACTTGTTTTTTATAATGTTTGATTTTTTAAATAAACTTGGAAGAAAATAGTAGAATATAGCAATATATATCATTTTTTACTAAAGGACATCGCCATAGATCAGATACAGTCACACACAAGTTCGCAGAAGCATTTCGAAAACTTTTGAGTGCCATTTTGAATACTATTTTGAATTATGGAATTTTAGCTTGAGATTCGTAATCAGCGTCCCACAAAACCCCCGAAAATATATTTTGAAATCATAGGACTTATTTTTACATTTTTGTCCGCCATATTGGATCTGCTATTTTGAACTTTGGAATTCTGTCTCCAGATTCGTAAGGAGCGACCCAAAAAACTCTCAATATTTTACACATATAAAATAGAAGCTTTTTACACTTTTCAATTGAAAATGTTCAATTAAGTGCAATTAAACTGCAAAAATTAAATTTTTACACTTTTATAAATTGAACAGATCAAAGGTTTCTGTCTAAAAAATATAAATCCACGATATCGTTTTAAATGCTCTAAATTAAAACTAATCCTCTATTTTAATTCGCATTAATAAAAATGTTAAAAAATGAAACAGGTTTCTCTTCGAAGTCAATAAAAACGTTAAAAAAAAAAGTTCCTCTTCCTATTCAGAAAAACTTGAAATCACAAATTTCCTCCCTTCCAGTTCTATAAGAATCATAAAAATAACAAAATGTCCCTCTTTCAATTCAGAAAAAATTGAAAATCAAAATTTCCTCCCCTCGTACTCAATAAAAATATATTTGTTAAATTATCCTCTTCTTATTCAGAAACAAATAAAAAAATCTTTCCTCAAACACAATAAAAATCTGGAAAAGAAAAAAACGGCCTCTTTCAATTAAAAAAGAATGGTATCCGTTCCAACTTAATAAAAACCTTAAAAATATAAAATGCACTGCTGATTTAACAAAAATTAAAAACTAAAATTTCCTTATTTCAAGCTTGATAAAAATGTTAAAAATACAGTACTTCCCATTCTTCCACTGAATACAAATTTAAAACCAAAAAAGTTACTCTTGCAATTAGGAAAAAAATTAAATACCAAAATTTCTCTATTTCCTTTAATTTTTGTCGTTTCAAATTGATAATTTTCAATTATTATTTAACGTTATAATAAAAATTGTAACGTTGAAAGTTTAAATTTTCACCATTCAAGGCTTCCTGTTTCAAACAATTCAGTTTCAGATTGTTTAGTTTTGAATATTTGATTTATAATTGCTCATTTTGAAATTTTTGTATATAAAAACTGTCTAGCTGAATGGGTTGCAAATTATTCACATTGAAAATAATTTATAAAGTTTCAATCAGACATTTCAATTTGCTTAATTGTTGAGGCTTTCGTATAAAAAAAGTTGCATTTTCAACGTTAAAATTGGTAAATTATTTAATTTTGAACAGGTTTAGAATCGTATTGTAAAATAATAATCCTACAATTTTTAACACTCGAACTACAGTTCAGTTTTAAAAATCATTAATTAATTTATATTTACAGTTGATCAACTTAAAACGTTTTTATAAACAATTCTAAATTTCAAACGCCTTTAATTTTTTATTCTTAAAGACTTCAAAGCTGAATATTAATTTTAATTGTTCTAATTCAAACAAATTTTATTTGTAAGTGAAAATGTTGAATTTTGATGTTTAAATACAGATCAAAATGTATTCATTTAGGAAAAATTCGAGTACGTTGAGGAGATATGTAGAAGTTTTTAAATAAAATTTTGAAGCTTTCAAGGATTTTGAAAGGTTCTAAGATAATATAAAAATTGTCTTGAGATTCCTGGGAAAATTTTAGATGATTTTTTTTCTGAAAAATTAATTTTAATAGAATATTTAAGAATATTTCCAAATAAAAGAAAATTTTGATGAATGAATAAAAATTAAACATTTATAAATTTGGAAAAAATTGGTATAAGTTTAAAAGATATTTATAAGTTTTGAACAAATTCAAAAATAATTCAAAACTTAAAAAGATGTTAAAAAATGTAAAACAAAATGTAGATTTTTGAAGATTTCAAACGAAAAATATAGAAGCTTTTCAAGCATTTTAAGAGGATTTAAAATAATAAAAAAATTGATTAAAATTCCTTGAAAAATTGAAAATGATTTTATTTTTTGAAAAATTAATTTCAAGAGAATATTTAAAAAGGCAATTTTTTTAATTTCGCAGGATTTATCAAAAGTTTTATGAAAAAATCGAATAATTTAAAAAGATATTCTGAAGTTTTGAAGATTTTTCAAAAATAATATAAAATTGTAAATATTCCAAAAAATGTAAAATAAGATGTTCCTGGGGAAACTGAAAGTGATTTTTTAGTAAAAACATATAGTTCTAAGAGAATGTTTCAAAAGATTTTCAAAAAAAATTTTTTAGTTTCGCAGAGCCACAAACGTCTATCTGTTCGATTTACCCTATCCACTAGACTTCCCTCAACCAGTGATGCATTCGAGACGATTTCGAGAAAATTCGAGATTTTCTTGAAACATGTTCAGGTGACGAACCTTGCCAGCGTTGGGGTGGGGGGGGGGCTGTGTAGTAATGAGAAATAAAATACAAAACATGAAATTTTTTGAATTTTGCAATTAGCGATTTTAAAATATTATATTCGAATTCTACGTTTCTGGGCGATTCCAACGATATGTCACATGCAATCAAAAGATTAATTATTTATTGTATCGATATCGAGGGAAAGTTTCCCGAAAAATAATAATAATATTGATTATTATCAATATTTTGATAAAAGATAAACATTTTAATGACAGATTTCCTATATAAAAAAATACAAATAAAGTTCTTATTCAAATAATTATTCCATATTCAGATATAATAATAAAAGCAAATCCCCCTCTTATATATTATGTGTTAAGTTCTGATACTAATTCAGATTCTCCTTCAGCTAAATTAAAAGAAGTACAATTTGAATCTGCAACAATTCTAATCAAAAATATTAATATTCTAGGATATATTTCGAGATCTCGATTCGAGAATCTCGAAACTTTTTGTTCGAGATTCTCGATCTCCATGAAGTTTTGAGTTCACCTGAACATGTTTCAAGAAAATCTCGAATTTTCTCGAAATCGTCTTGAATGCATCACTACCCTCAACATCGCTGAAAGAGCGCGAGCTGCTGTGTCGAACCTTGCCAGTGGGGGGGGGTCCTTTGTACTAATGAGGAATAAAATGCAAAACATAAAAAAATTTAGATTTTGCAATTAGCAATTT
This sequence comes from Andricus curvator, assembly GCA_932195095.1. Classification (NCBI taxonomy): domain Eukaryota; kingdom Metazoa; phylum Arthropoda; class Insecta; order Hymenoptera; family Cynipidae; genus Andricus; species Andricus curvator. The sequence continues at coordinate 206,637 of CAKNYM010050435.1, forward strand.
AAAAATATTATATTCGAAACTTACGTTTCTTGGCGATTCCAACGATATGTCACATGCAAACAAAAGATTATTAATTTATCGTATCAATATCAAGGGAAAGTTTCCCAAAAAATGATAATAATATTAATTATTATTAATATTTTTATAAAAAATAAAATTCGAATAAAAAATTTCCTATATAAAAAAATACAAATAAAGTTCTTATTGAAATAATTATTCCATATTCAGATATAATAATAAAAGAAAATCCCCCTCTTATATATTCTGTGTTATATTCTGATACTAATTCAGATACTCCTTCAGCTAAATTAAGAGAAGTACAATTTGAATCTGAAACTATTCTAATAAAAAATATTAATATTATAGGATATATATATATATATATATATATATATATGTATATAATTATATAATGAAATCCATATAATATTTATAATTAATTAAATTTATTAAATTTAAACTTCCAATAAATAATTAAAATTAATCTAGCTTCATAGGAAATAGTTTGAGAAATTGAACGAATAGCTCCTAATATAGAATATATTTAATTTGAAAAAAACCTCTTATTATTATTATATAAACGCCTAATTTAGAAAAACATAATAATGATAAGTTTGAATAATATTGATTAAAATTATTAAGTATAATTATTCATATTATTGTTATTCTGAAAACTGGAGATAATAAACAAAGAAAATTTATTTATTCTCACAACATTTTATGGTTGAAAAAATCATTAAAACCAATGCTTAGTTAAATAATTCATTTTAACCTGTAATATGAAATTATCAATTTTAAAGAAATACTTTAAATTATATATTTTCAAAGAATTGACAGCTAAAAATTAATGAATTTTACAACTTAATAGTTGAACTACTTCGTTAAAAATTCTTTTTTTTTTTGTTGAAGATTTATCATTTTAGTTGAAAATTTACGTCTTTGGCTACAAATTTTTTTGTTTTTTATTCAAATTAATTTTTTTAACTGAAAATAATTATTTTTTGGTTGAAACTTCATCATTTCAGTTGGATATTTATCTCTTGGTTGGAAATTAAATTATTTTGTTAAAAATTAATTAATTAATCTGAAAATTTAACTTTTCCATTTCTGTTTGAAAATCTATATTTTTTTTATAACATTCTACTAGGTATTAAGGTGTAATTTCATGTATGTCGTTGAAAATTCACCTTTTTTGTAGAAAATTTGCTTCAAAATTCAATAATTGAATTAACAACAGACAAATTTTCTACGAAATTCAAGAGCGAAATTTTTAACAGACAAGTTTTCTACAAAATTCAACAATTGAATTGTCAACAGACATTTTAGTTTAAAAAAAAAAAAACAATATTCAACCAAAAATGGAATAGTCACATTTTCAATTTAAAAAATTAATTTCCGACCAAAAAAGAACGAGGTTTCAACAAAATACTTTAATTTTCAACGGTAGAGATGAATCTTTAATCAAAAGAATTAATTTTCAACAAAATATATAAATTTTCAACAAATAGTTGAATTTTCAGTTAAAAAGATAAATTTCAACCTAAAAAGGCGAATTTTCAATAAAATAATTGATTATTTAACTAAAGAGATCAATTTTTAACTGAAATGATGTATCTTAAACCAAAAAAAAAAATGAATTTTTAATAAATTAGTTCAACTTTCTATCAAGTTTAGTTGAATTTCCAAACAAAAATATGATTGTTCAACCAGGGGTATTGATTTTCTACCAAAAAAGACGACTTTTCATAAAAATATATAAATTTTCATATAAAAGATTGCATTTTTTACTAAGAAAAATAAATATTCAACCCAAAAGATTAATTTTCTACCGAAAGGGAAAACTTTTCAACAAAAGACCTGAATTTTCAACTACAAAAAAAAATTAGTTTTTCATCGAAAACGAAATAGTTAAGTTTTCATTCAAAATGATTTATTTTTGACAAAAAAAGACGAATTTTCAGAGAAAAAGTTAAATTTTTCATCGAAGAAATGAATGTTCAACTGGAATAATGAACCTTATGCTAATAAAATAAATATCTAATAAATTAGTTCCACTTTCAACCAAGTATAGTTGACTTTTCAGAAAAAAAAAGTTCTCAACAAAAAAGGAATAGTTGATATTTCAAAAAAAAAAGATCAATTTCCAAACAAAAATTTATAGTTAAATTTTTAGTTCGATTTTTTTTTTAGAATGAAAAAAGAATTTTCAGCAAAATATTTGAATTTTCAACGAAAAACGATATTAGCTTTAAATAAAAAATAGTCGAATTTAACCGATAATGACGAATGTTCAACAAAATACGTTATTTTTCAATTAAAAAAGGATCAATATTCAACCAAAATTGGCATAGTTGAGTCTTCAGTTAGAAAAATTAATTTTCGATAAAAGCGAATCCTGGAAAAATAGTTCAATTTTGAACTAAAGAGATGAATGTTCAACCAAAAAATGAATTTTTAACAAGAAAGACCTTCAACCAAGTATAGTTGAATTTTGAACCCAGAAAGTAAATTTTTTGCAAAAAAGGTGAATTTTTAAGCAAATAGTTGGGCTTTCAACAAAAAAGATCAATTTTCAACAAAAAATGGAATCGTTAAATTTTCAATTGAAACGATTACTTTTTATTCAATGAAAAGCGAATTTCTAGCAAACTAGTTGAATTTTCAATAAAAAATATATTAGTCGATATTTCGAAAAAAATAATTTCAAATCACAAACAGTTAAATTCGACCAAAAGTTGCAGTAACAATTTGAACAAAATCTCAATATTACTTTTTCTTTACAATTAACATGAATAATGGCATATTTTCAACAATTCGTCAAGCCTAAAAACATATAAAAAAGAATTTCCCTATCATACATGTATCCCAATATAATCAGGGAAAATCACTAAGATGAAAAACAAATTTCAATAACGATCTTCGTATTCTGTAAATAAATAAAGAATACTCTATAATGGAAAATTCGATCAACCAAAAGGGTGCACGTGCGGTCTGTTAGACCGCACGACCACGCTCGAAGGTACTGATAATTTGTTTTTTCACGTTGGTACTTTTCCTTGATTCTAGACGATTTATTAATTATTGCATAAGACAACAGTTTTATTCTAAATGACAATAAAAAGCCCAAGATAATAATGACAGGCGTAATTACATGATTCGTCATCAGTTATTAACATTGTTGAGATTCTGTAAATAATTAAATAATACAGTATCATGGAAAATTCGATTAACCATTAGGTTTCGACGTGCGGTCTGTTAGACCGCACGACCACGCTCGAAGGTACTGATATTTTGATTTTTCACATTGGTTCTTTTCCTTGGTTCTAGACGATTTATTAATTATTGCATAAGACAGCAGCTTCATTCTAAATGACAATGAAAAGCCCAAGATAATAATTACAGGTGTAATTATATATTTCGTTATCAGTTATTAACCTTGTTGAGATTCTCATTTGAGTACACTGTAAAGCCATGAATAACAAGGTAACTTACGAACTTAGATAAAATTTAGTACATTTCCTGATGATAAATTTGCAATGAATTAATAGAACCCAGTAACAAAATCCAATTATTTTTTATTAAAAATTTAAATATCTTGTTGAAAATTCAACTATTTTGCATATCTATTTCATGAATATCGCCCCCAAATTTTTTTGAATCCACACAAAAATAAATGCATTAAAAAAAATTTAGATGATCCGAAAGCCCCATGAAGTTTAATAAGTATTTTCTATGAGACAAAAAGTGAAAGCGAGATAATAATCAATTAGGTTTAACAGAAATTGTTGTTTAAACCAATAATTATTATTTATAATAATATTTTCTTAGAGTAATGCTAGAAAGTTAAAGCTTTTTCTAAAATTTGCTGTTTTTCGTCCACTTTTTAATTTGAATGAGATGGTAATCAATTCAAGTTAATAAAAATAATTGTTTAAACAATCAATTATTATTTTTAATAATATTCTATTTGAATAATGCTTGAAGCTTGTGACTTTTTTCTGAAATATTCCACTTTTTGTCCACTTTTCAGTTGAAGTGAGGTAATAGTTAATGCGATTTAACAAAAATAATTGTTTAGGCAATTTATTATTATTTATAACTATCTCCTCTTAGATAATTGCTAGAAAATTGATAACTAAATTGAAAATTAATGAATTTTGTTGAAAATTAATGAATTTTGTTGAAAAATCATAGATTTTGTTGAAAGTCCGTATTTTTTGTAGAAAAAATTAATTAAACTATTTGGTTTAAAATTAACTTTTTTGTTGAAAATTGAGTTTTTTGTTGAGAATTGACTTTTTGGTTCGAAAGTAAACTTTTTTTGTTGAAAATTCGTTTTTTTTTAATTCAACTATTTCAACTATTAGTTTTATAACGACTGAACTATTTGGTGGAAAATGAACTTTTTTTCAAATTAAACAATTTTATTAAAAAAATTTGTGATATTATAGAAAAATTGTTTTTGGGGGTGAACTTTAAGGGTAGTTTCATCCCTTAAATCGACGAATTAGCACGTAAGAAAAAATTCTACTATTTTCCAATGTACTACAACATATTACAGAATGAAAAAAATCGGTGAGGTACACCCCGGGTACTTTCCTTGTTAGAAGTTTCACCTTTTTTCTTATGGGAAATACTCCCATAAGAAAAAATACATTTTTGTAAATTTTATTCAGAAACATCAATATTAGGTGAATGAAAATAAAACATAATTTTTTTTTCATTATTAGCCATAGAATGCGAATTAAGACTTACTTTTTTCAATACCACTCCCATAAGTTTGTTTCATAGTGTCCCAAAAAAACCCCATAAGTGAAAAATTGAATTTTGCGAGTTTTTTGGGCCAGTTAGGATATTTGACGGTTTTTCAAATACAAATTGTTTATAATACCTAAAATACAACTTTCTACTGATAATTAGATGTTTAAATATATTGTTTAAACAATTTATTATTGTTTATCACAATATTCTCTTAGAACAGTGCTAGAAAGTCGCGGTTTTTTCACAATTTTTCAACTTATTATCAACTTTTCAGATATATCGAACCACTAATTAGTTACTTTAACATGAATGATTGTTGAAACAATTTATTATTAATTATCACAATACTCTCTTATAATGGTGTCAGAAAGTTGCAGTTTTTTCTATAATTTTCCACTTTTTGTCCACTTTTCATTAGTATGAGGCAATAATTAATGAAATTCAACAAACTTAATTGGTTAAATAAATTATTATTGTTTCTAACTATATTCTTCTATGTTAATGCTCGATAGTTGTGGTATTTTTTTTGAAAATTTGTAACTTTTTGTCCACTTTCGACCACTTCTGATAAAAAAAATAATAATTTAAATCGTTGATAATATACATATATGAGATTCAGAAAAAACCGCAACTTTCTTTCCATTATCTAAGAGAATATAGTTATAAACATTACTAACTTGTTTAAACAATAATTTTTGTTAATTAGCATTAATTATTACCTCACTAAATGAAAAGTAGTCAAAAAATTGAAAATTTCAGAAAAAAACTTTAATAATAAACTTTAATAATAATAAGTTGTTTAAACAATTAGGTTTGTTGAATCGCCTTAATTATTACTTCACTCTAAGTACAAAGTGAACAAAAAGTTAAAAAATTCAGAAAAAACGGCAACTATTTGGCAATAATGTAGATGGAGATAGTTATAAACAATTATAATTTATTCAAACAATGAAGTTTTTTAACTTGTATTAATTATTATCTCTCTAAGTTAAATGTAGATAAAAATTTAAAAATTTGAGAAAAAACCCGCAATTATCTGACATTATTATAGGATAAGATAGTTATAAACAATAATAATTTGTTTGAACAATTATTTTTGCTAAATTTTATGATTTCTTACCTCTCTTTAAGTAGAAAGTGGACCAAAAGTGGAAAATTTCTGAAAAAACGCAACAATCTATCATTAATATAGGAGAAGATAGTTATTAACAATAATTATTTGTTTAAACATTTCGATTTTATTCTAAGAGAATATTGTTATAAATAATAATAAATGGTGTAAACAACTATTTCTGTTGAATTCAATTGTTTATTGCCTCGGCTTAACTAAAAAGTTTAAAACAATTTGAAAATTTTGGGAAAAACCCGCGATTTTCTATCTCTACTCTTAGGGGAAAATGCTACTCGTATAAACAATAATAATTTTTTTAATTCATCCTAACATTTAATTATTCATCAATATAAATTGATACTTTATGTATTAGAAACAATTTGTGTTTTGAAAAATTCTAAAAAAAAATTTAAATTAACGCCAAAAACTCGCAAAACCCAATTTTTGACTTATGCGGTTAGGAATGTTAACATAACCTAAAATTTAAAAAAAGGTCTGAATCTTCTTTAAAATATAATTTTTTATTCAGGTATTCTAAATCTTGTTCAAATTATAATGCTTCTTGTTTAAAAATACCAATTTTAGGTGAGCTTAACATAAAACCAACATAACCTAAAATGGATAAAAAATTGAAAATCTTCTTTCAAATCTAATCATTTTTTTATAAAAATACTAATAATTTCCAAAACTGTTCAAAAATTGCAAACCTTGTTCGAACTACAACCATTTTTGTTTTAGAATACCAGTTTTTTATGTAAAACGCTAATATAACCTAAATTTGTTAAAATTTGTGAATCTTCTTTGCAAAGTTTTTTCCTTTTTTTTTATTAAAAATACCAATTTTTGACGAAAAACACGAATATACACAAAATTAAAATTAACACAAAATTAAAATTGTTAAAAATTTGGAACCTTCATAATTTAATGATTTTTGTTCAAAAAACGATTACCTTGAAAAACGCTGATACAACCTGAATCTGTTAAAAAAATGCATATCTTGTTCAAATTATAATGATTTTTTTTTTCAAAATACCTCTTTTGTGTAAAACGCTAACATAACGTAAAATTGTCCAAAGTTATGAATCTTCTTTAAAATCTTTTTTTTCACAAAAAGTACCAATTTCAGACGAAAAGCAATCCAAAATTGTGAAAAGATTATAAATCTTGTTCAAACTATGATGCTTTTTATTTGAAAATTCAAATTTTTGAAGAAAAACGCTAAAGTAATCTAAAATTTGAAGAAAAAAATGATAAACCTTCGAAATTCAATGATTTTTGTTAAAAAAAAACGCTGAAGGATAAACAAAACGCCAACAAAGCCAAAAAAAGTTATTCTTTGAAAAATGTTTTATTTTTAGAATGTAATGATTTCTGATTAGAAATACCCGTTTCCGGTGTAAAACGCGAATATAACCTAAGATTGTTGAAAATTGGGAGTGTTTATGATAATTTTTTGATTTAAAAATGCTCATTTCCAGTCGAAAAATGTAACGCAACTTAAAAATTAAAAGAATAAAAGTCTTCTTCGATACTTCACAGTTTATATAATATATATATAAAATTATTGTATAATTTTACATAATCAGAAAAAACAGGATTTGCAAATATTATTTTCTGTGAAAATTAGGTCAAACAAGGCATGATAAAGTACAAATCTCTTTCTAGTTTCCATGGGCTAATCGAAAATATTTGTTCTACACTTACCGAATTTTAATGAACTTAGACACGGCCTTTTCTTCAGTTTTTTTGTAGATTGAGCTTTAGGAAAAAAAAACTTTTTTCTTTAAAATGATAAGTGGATTTATTCATTGAGTAAACTTACAATAAGATAAACAAATTAGAAATTAGGATACACAAAAGTTGTAATTACTAATTAAGGTATTTGCTTCTTTATACTGATACAGAAGTTTCTATCAACTGAATACCATTGCAGCAAAAACAGTATCGTCATATTAAGTATAGTATTTCAATTATTTATTTTCCTTTTACTTAAAATTGCGTTCAGTAATTACGGCTGTTCGCAAAGAAATTCCAGGAGTATGCTCAGCTCGCTGCCCAAAAGTAATATTATCCTCAAAATCGAACATATGAGGAACGCCGGTTTTTGCATGCACTGCAACAGCATAGCCTAGATAACCAAGTACACGCCAAAGTCGACCATTGATGACTATTCCACGAATACGATCATCACGTATTCCTACAGTGTAACGTCCTGGTTCTATTCGATGTTTCCCAGATTCATCTACGTAATAAAAAATAGCAGAATTCTTAATAATATTCTGATCATGCTGAGTAGACTCAGGATGCTGATAAGCCTCAGGATGCTGATAGCCATTCCCAACAGGTGCAAGCTCATGCCGTCTAGGTGAATGAGCATTAAAAGTAGGCACATGGTCATTCACAATAGATAGATGACTGATTGCAATAGCCGCATGACGATGCCCAGTAGGAGCAGGACTATTTACAGAAGGCGTAGGACTATGCACAGTACGTGCACGAACATTCTCAATAGGCGCATGCTCATTCCCAGTAGAATCAACAGGCACCAGGTTGACCTGTGAACTTAATTCTGTAAACAAAAGAACTAGCTGTGAATTTGATCTCTAGTGTTTCCATTTTGTTTTTACTTATAATTTATTTAATTTATATATATATACATTTCACG
>CAKNYM010050435.1:215573-233351 GCA_932195095.1 Andricus curvator
ATTATATGGTGCTCATTTCACGAGCACGTTGCTTCCCGTTAGCAAATGTATTTGCTCCCTCATAGAGGAAGCATTAGTTATTTTTGTCATTAGTAGACAAACCAAAGTCTTCATTTTGATCAATTTAAAAATAGATATTTACAAAAAATACGAAATTACAAAATAATACAAAAAATTTTTTAAATACAAAGATTAATCAGAAAAATCAAATTTTGTATTCGAAATTATGATTTTACGACCTGGAAAAGGGACGGTAAAAGTTCTGTCGCACCCTATCTCTTTCCCAGCTTTATTATTTCTTTACAAAAATTGTCAGGATTATTCTATTTGGGAATTTATGATCAAGAAGTCTTTTCTATTTATGCGTCAACTTTGAATTATATCGATGAAAACAGTTTTTTTATTTGAAACAGATGATTCAAATATTATAAATGAGCATAACTTTCTTAATCTTCGATAAAGTGTATTAATATTATAGATCAATCGATTTGCCTCGAATCAAGGAATCTTTACCGTTATTGCATCAATTCTGAATTATTTTAGTGAAAAAAGTTTTACTATAAAAAACTGTGTTTTCAAATATTATGCATTACCATAGCTTCCTTCTTCTTCAATAAAATGCCTCAATGTTATAGGTCAATCGATTCGTCTTGAATCAACACAACTTTTCTATTCTCGCATCAACTTTAAATTATGAGAATGAGAAAATCTTTACTATAAAAATCGATTTTGAAAATATGTAAATTAGCATAACCTTCTTAATCTTCAATAAAGTGTATTTATATTGTGTGTCAATCGATTCGTCTCGAATCAAGGAATCTTTTATATTCTTGCATAAACTTTGAATTATGTTGAAGAAAAAAGTTTTACTATAAGAAACCGTATTTGCAAATATTATGCATTACCATAGCTTCCTCACTCTTCAATAAAATGTATTAATATTATAGATCAATCGATTCTTCTCGAATCAACACATCTTCTCTATTCTTGCATCAAGTTTGAATTATGTTAATGAAAAATGTTTTACTATAAAAAACCGATTTCAAAATATATAAATTACCGTAACTTCCCTACACTTGAATAAAATGTATTCATATTGTAGGTCAATCGATTCGTCTCGAATCAAGGTATACCATTAAGCCATTTCCCTTTCGGGGTAGGCGTGACACTACCCGATTCGGGTAGTGTTTCTAGGTGGATAACTTGTAGTAAATAACTACAAGTGTGGGCTCACCACACCCACGATGTGCCAACAGCACTCAGTTTTCTCGAATGGTCACCCATCCAAGTACTAACCGCGCCCAACGCTGCTTAACTTCAGTGATCTGACGAGAACTGGTTTTTTCAGCGTGGTATGGCTGGAATCTTTTATATATTTTTTGCATCAACTTTGAATTATGTTGAAGAAAAAATTTTTACTATAAAAAACCGTTTTTTTCAAATATTATGCATTACCATAGCTTCCTTACCCTTCAATAAAATGTATCAATATTATAAGTAAATCGATTCGTCTTAAATCAACACATCTTTTCTATTCTTGCATCAACTTTGAATTATGTTAATGAAAAAAGTTTTACTATCAAAAACCGATTTTAAAATATATAAATTACCATCACTTCCCTACTCTTGAATAAAATGTATTCATATTGTAGGTCAGTCAATTCTTCTCAAATCAACGCATATTTTCTATTCTTGCATCAACTTTGAATTATGATGATGAAAAAAGTTTTCCTATAAAAAACCGATTTCCAAATATATAAATTACGATAACTTCCCTACTCTTTAATAAAATGTATAAATATTATAGGTCAATCGATTTGACTTGAATCAACACATCTTTTTTGTTCTTTCATCAACTTTGAATTATATTAATGAAAAAAGTTTTACTATAAAAAAACAATTTTCAAATTATATAAATGAGCATAACTTCCCTACTCTTTAATAAATTGTATTAATATTGTAAGTCAATCAATCTGTTTCAAACCAAGGAATCTGTTATATTCTTGCATCAAGTTTGAATTATGTTGAAGGAAAAAGTTTTTCCATAAATGACCGTATTTTCAAATATTATGCATTACCATAGCTTGCTTACTCTTAAATAAAATGTATTTATATTATAGCTCAATAAATTCGTCTCAAATCAACACATCTTTTCTGTTCTTGCATCAACTTTGAATTATGATAATGAAAAAAGTTTTACTATAAAAAACCGATTTCCAAATATATAAATTACGATAACTTCCCTAATCTTTAATAAAATGTATGAATATTATAGGTCAATCAATTCGACTCGAATCAACACATCGTTTTTTTTTGTTTCATCAACTTTGAATTATGTTAATGAAAAAAGTTTTACTATAAAAACCCGATTTTCAAAATATATAAATGAGCATAACTTCACTACTCTTTAATAAATTGTATTATTGTAGGTCAATCAATTTTTCTCAAACCAAGGAATCTTTTATATTCCTGCATCAACTTTGAATTATGTTAATGAAAAAAGTTTTACTATAAAAAACCGATTTTCAAAATATATAAAATACCATAACTTCCCGACTCTTTAATGAAACGTATTAATATTATAGGTCAATCGATTCGTCTCAAACCAAGGAATAGTTATATACTTGCATCAACTTTGAATTATGTTAATGAAAAAGTTTTTACTATAAAAACCCGATTTTCAAAATATATAAATGAGCATATCTTCCCTACTCTTCAATAAATTGTATCAATATTGTAGGTCAATCGATTCGTCTCGAACCAAGGAATCTTTTGTATTCTTGCATCAACCTTGAATTATGTTAATGAAAAAAGTTTTACTATAAAAAACCGATTTTCAAAAAATATAAAATACCATAACTTGCCTACTCTTTAATGAACCGTATTAATATTATAGATCAATCAATTCGTCTCGAACCAAGGAATATTTATATACTTGCATCAACTTTGAATTATGTTGAAGAAAAAATTTTTACTATAAAAAACCGTTTTTTCAAATATTATGCATTACCATAGCTTCCTTACTCTTCAATAAAATGTATCAATATTATAGGTAAATCGATTCGTCTTCAATCAACACATCTTTTCTATCCTTGCATCAACTTTGAATTAGGTTAATGAAACAAGTTTTACTATAAAAAAAAACGATTTCAAAATATATAAATTACCATAACTTCCCTACACTTGAATAAAATGTATTCATATTGTAGGTCAATCGATTCGTCTCGAATCAAGGAATATTTTATATTCTTTGCATCAACTTTGAATTATGTTGAAGAAAAAAGTTTTACTATAAAAAACCGTTTTTTCAAATATTAGGCATTACCATAGCTTCCCTACTCTTTAATAAAATGTATTAATATTATAGGTCAATCGATTCGACTCGAATCAACACATCTTTTTTGTCGTTTCATCAACTTTGAATTATGTTAATGAAAAAATTTTTACTATAAAAAACCGATTTTCAAAATATATAAATGAGCATATCTTCCCTACTCTTCAATAAATTGTATCAATATTATGGGTCAATCGATTCTTCTCGAACCAAGGAATCTTTTGTATTCTTGCATCAACCTTGAATTATGTTAATGAAAAAAGTTTTACTATAAAAAACCGATTTTCAAAAAATATAAAATACCATAACTTGCCTACTCTTTAATGAACCGTATTAATATGATAGGTCAATCAATTCGTCTCGAACCAAGGAATATTTATATACTTGCATCAACTTTGAATTATGTTGAAGAAAAAATTTTTACTATAAAAAACCGTTTTTTCAAATATTATGCATTACCATAGCTTCCTTACTCTTCAATAAAATGTATCAATATTATAGGTAAATCGATTCGTCTTCAATCAACACATCTTTTCTATCCTTGCATCAACTTTGCCTTATGATAATGAAAAAAGTTTTACTATAAAAAATCGATTTCCAAATATATAAATTACGGTAACTTCCCTACTCTTTAATAAAATTTATTAATATTATAGGTCAATCGATTCGTCTCAAACCAAGGAAAATGTTACCATTACAAAGCCTTCTCTATGAGGAACCAATAAATAGATTAGTTTCAGTCAATAATAATAGTCTTCCAATTCAATCACTCATTCACTTTTTCCAGATTCAAGTTCTTAGATTTTCACTCGCTTTGTGCCTGTTTTTGCCTCGCGACCTTTTCTGTCATGTCCATTTGACAGCTTATTAGTATATATGACGTGGAACGAAGAAACCAGCCTTGGGACTGAAAATTATTTCACGAGAAAAAGCAAATCAAAACGAAACAAAATCGAAAGATTTCTGGAAGAAGAATCAAGAAAAACTGTCTAATCGCGCGCATCGGGTGGTGATCAACCGGGTCAAACGTATTAGAGCTTCGAGGTATCAATTTGAATCGTGGAGCAATGGGGATTTTTTTATTCGATAGGGGAAATCTTCATTATTCAGAATCAATAATAAGCGAAAAGTACTAATTAATAATATATTTATCATTTCTAAAATGTCTATAATTTAAATTTCAAAATACACAATAAGAAATTATTTCAAAAGCTAAAAAACAAAAAAGTTACATAAGTATATCAAAATTTGTTGCAAATTTTGAAAAAATTACGTTTTTCCTGTTTTTCTTCAATAATCTGTGTATTTAATCATATGTGACGTGGAACGAAGAAACCAGTCTTAGGCCCAAAAAATAGATTTTTCAGTTTTTATTGATTTGCTCTTTCTCGTGAACTCATTTTTGGTCCTAAGGATGGTTTCTTCGCTCCACGTCACATGCAAGTATTGTTTAAACAGTTTAAAAAATATTTTAAAAAAATACTAACATAAATTACATTTATTTATAACAAATAATGACTATTAACGGCTGTATATGACACCTATAACACCTATTCACACACACACACCTATATCTAATAACTGCCTTTACATTCTCTACTTAAAAAATACTGTCTAATGGAAAATTTTATTAAGATTATAACAAACAGAATTATTTGTTCGAACTCTAAATTTAAATCTATCAAAGTTTGACTGATTAAAATAATTAAACATGCTTTGCCTGATAAATAAGACATTTCAAATGACAAAACTATCATTTTAAAAGATGAATCAGTCAATATTGCTGACTGAATCAGTCATTCGGTATTACTGATTTTCAGTCAATAAAAGTTGACTGATTATGTAATTCAATATTAAAAGTTATTGATTAAATAATTCTAAAATGACAAATATAATCAGCGACAGTTACCATTTAGTTCATTCTAAATTACTTATTCGGTCAGCGGACGTTACTGATTCGATCAATTCATCTTTATTGGTAAAAAATAAATCTTCTTGATTCAAAAGTATTTTTTTTGTGGGTTCAACTATTTTTATTTAAAATTAAATTTTTTTTTGTAAATATCAACTATTACATTTTTCGTCGACAGCTTATCTTTTTATTTTGGAAACTCAACTGCTTGGAGGAAAGTTCAACTACTTTGTTAAAAATGCATTTTTTGTTGTTAAAGATTCATAATTTTCGTTGAAAATTCGTTTTTATTTGTTTCAAAATACAATTTTTAACGACAAATTTATCTGTTTCATTTTTGGTTTAAAATTGATCTTTTTTATTGAAAAAAAAGTCATTCTTTTTTTTTAATTTGCCCAATTTTCAAGCAAAAATGGAATAGTTGAGTTTCTAGTTGAAAAATTATTTTTCTCACAAAAAAAAATAATTTTCGACTAAAATAATAAATCTTTAACCAAAAAAAATGAATTTTTGACAAAGTAGTTCAACTTTTAACCAAATTGTTGAATTTTCAAACAAGAAGATTAATTTTAAAATCAAAAGCAGTTAAATTCAATTAATGAAGACAAAATACATTAAATTTAATCAAATAGTTGAATTTTCAACTGAAAAAAAAAAATTGTAACCGAAAATGAAATAATTACATTTTCAGTTCAAAAAATTAATTTGCAATTCAAAAAACAACGAATTTTCTACAAAATAGTTTAATTTTCAATAAAAAAAAAATGAATTTCCGATAAAATGTTCAACTTGCAACTGAGTAGTTGAATTAAAAAAAAGATTAATTTTCAACAAAAAATTTCCTAAACGTTGATATTTTACAAACAAAACACATCTTAATTTTAAATTAAAAAAGGTTGATATTTCACCCCAAAAGTATTTTAATTTTTAATAAAAAATTTAGAATGCAATCCAAAAAGAGGAATTTTCAGTAAATTTTAATTATTAATTGAAAAAACAATTAGTTGAATTGGTTGAAAAAACAAAATTAATTTTCATGAAATTCAAATGGAATATTAGACTTAAAGCAAAAACAGTTGCATTTACAACCAAATATTTCATTTTGAGACCAAAAAGACCATTCTTTTAAATGAGAGTTGAATTTTTAATCTGGAAAGTGGAATTTAAAAAAAAACATTAATTTTCAACCAAATTGGAATAAATAATTAATTATCAATTAAATAGACTAATTTTTATCAGAAAAGACAAATTTTTAACGAAATACATGAAATCATCATCAAATAGATGAACTTTGAAGAAAATAGTTCAGTTTTTAATTTAAAAAATGAATTATCAAGCAAGAAACTGAATTTTCATTGAAATAATTAAATTTTCAACCAAATAATAAAATTGTTGACCAAGAAGATTAAGTTTCTGGCAAAAAGATAAATTTTCAACAAAATACATTTTTTCAGTCAAAAGAGATCAATTTTCAACCAAAAGTAAAATAGCTAACTTTCTATTTTAAAAACGTATTTTCGAACCACAAAAAAAATAATTTTCATCAAAATAATTAAATTTTCCACCAAATAATAAAATTGTTAACCAAAAGAATTAATTTTCTGCCAAAAAGACAAATTTTTAACAAAATACATTTTCTTAGCCAAAAGAGATCTATTTTCAACTAAAAGTAAAATAGTTAAATATCTATTTTAAAAACGTATTTTCGAACCATAAAAAAAAATAATTTCCATTAAAATAATTAAATTTCCAACCCAATAATAAACTTGTTGACCAAAAATATTAATTTTCTGCCAAAAAGACGAATTTTTAAGAAAATACATTTCTTTAAACAAAAGATATCAATTTTCAACCAAAAGTAAAATAGTTAAATTTTTAGTTAAAAAAATTTATTTACAAAAAAAAACAAAAAAAAAGGAATTTTCATCAAAATAATTAAGTTTTTAACCAAATAATGAAATTCTTGACCAAAAAGATTAATTTTATACCAAAACGATGAATTTTTAACGAAATAAATTTTTTCAACCAAAAGATATCAATTTTCAAACAAAGATAAAATAGGTGAATTTCTAGTTTAAAAAATTTATTTTTGAATCAAAAAGACAAATTTTCAACTAAAATTAAGAATCTTTAACCGAAAAAAATGTATCTTTAACAAAGTAGTTTAACTTACAATTAAGTAATTGAATTTTCAACCAAAAACGATAAATTCTCAATGAAAAATCAGCAGTTTTGAATGATCTAATCTGTAACTATCGTTGTTTAAATCAGTCATTCTGTAAGAACTAATCAGTAACTTTCACTAATTAAATTAGTCATTCTGAAATATATAACCAGTTAACTTTTAGAAATTAAATACATCATTTTGATTGATCTGATCTGTAACTTTCAGTGTCAACTAGTCAATCATGGTTAATTTTAATCATTTATTAAAATGTACAAATTAAATTAAGAAGTGTAATTCAGAAATAATTTGAATAAATCGTGAAAAATAGAAAATTTTAATAAAGGATCCACAATACTTTTTCTGTAATTATAAAATAAATTATACGAAAAATTCAAAAAAAAATTTGAAAATTAAATTTTTTTTTTAATGGCCCGGAAGCTTTCTCTATCATTCATTTTGATCATCCCAATTATGAGAAACCTTCAGAATATAACAGTTGCAAATATTTAGTTTACTTTTATAAAAATATTCTAGAAAAGAATTATATTTATTCAACATATTTAAAAAATTATATTTACCAATAGAATTAAGGAACACTGCTAACGAGGGAAACAAAATACCGAAAACGATCTTCATTTTCTCTGAATAAAAAAAAATTGATTTGTAATTAATCTCGTGAAGAGAGAAACTAATAATTATTCTGATGTTCCATTAGAGTATACTCAAGTCAGTTCTTTTTTACCTTGAAAGGCTTCAACAGTCTTTAGACTTTACGATTTATGTACATGGTACAATTTAGAGAGATTAACAAAACTTTGTATTTTCTTATCAAGCAATTAAGAAATCAATAGCATTCTAAAAAGCACGATAAAAATTTTTAAGTTGGAAAATTTTAATTCGCTTGCGCCACGTAAAACAAATAAGGAAGGAAATTGACACATCGTTGAACAAATTTTTAAAACTGAATGAGGATCATTGATAAAAGAAATAATTACAAACTGATTTATTCGAATCTAAAAACTCAGACCTCAAAAAAAAAGTTCATTTTTTAAAGGAAGTTGGGGGGGGGGTTAACTTATCCCCAGTTTAAAAAAATCAATTTTTATAACATTTAATAGAGGAAATATTTCTGAAAGTTGCCGTAGGAATTCTAGAATAGTATAAATTGATTATAATATGCCAACACATGTGACGTGGAACGAAGAAACCAGCCATAGGATCAAAAAAGCGATTTTCCGGTTTTTATTGATTCTGAATAATGAAGATTCCCCCCACTGAATAAAAAAATATCTATTCCTCCACGATAAAAATTTAATTTTCTGGAGCCTAAGGCTGATTTGTTCGGTCCTTAGGCTGGTTTCTTCGTTCCACGTCACGCACTTGAAAAGTATCGCTCATAATTTATAACAGAATACAATTCTTGAAGAGAATACTTTCTTAAATATTTTTTTAAAAAACATTCAATCCCGGAACTATCTCTGAAAGTTGCCGTAGGAATTCGAGAATAGTATAAATTGATTATAATATGCCAACACATGATACGTGGAACGAAGAAACCAGCCATAGGATAAAAAAAGCGATTTTCCGGTTTTTATCGATTCTGGATAATGAAGATTTCTCCAACTGAATAAGAAAAATCTCTATTGCTTTACAATAAAAATTTATTTTTCTAAAGCCTAAGGCTGGTTTCTTTGGTCCTTAGGCTGGTTTCTTCGTTCCACGTCACACACTTCAAAAGTATAGCTCATAATTTATAACAGAATAAAATTCTTGAAAGAATACTTTTTTAAATATTTTTTTAAAAAACATTTATTCCCGTAACTATTTCTGAAAGTTGCTGTAGTAATTCCAGAATAATATAAATTAATTATAATATGCCAACACATGTGACGTGGAACAAAGAAACCAGCCATAGGATCAAAAAAGCGATTTTCCGATTTTTATTTATTCTGAATAATGAAGATTTCTCCAACTGAATAAAAAAAATCTCTATTGCTTTACGATCAGAATTTAATTTTCTAAAGCCTAAGACTGGTTTCTTTGGTCCTTAGGCTGGTTTCTTCGTTCCACGTCACACACTTGAAAAGTATAGCTCATAATTTATAACAGAATACAATTCTTGAAGAGAATACTTTTTTAAATATTTTTTTAAAAAACATTTAATCCCGGAACTATTTCTGAAAGTTGCCGTAGGAATTCTAGAATAGAATAAATTGATTGTATTATGACAATACATGTGACGTGGAACGAAGAAACCAGCCATAGGGTCAAAAAAGCGATTTTCCGGTTTTTATTTTTATTTTTTGCCAACGGCCAAACCACGCTGAAAAAACCAGTTCTCGTCAGATCACTGAAGTTAAGCAGCGTTGGGCGCGGTTAGTACTTGGATGGGTGACCATTCAGAGAATACTGCGTGCTGTTGGCACATCGTGGGTGTGGTGAGCCCAACTTGTAGTTATTTACTACAAGAAACTATCCACCTAGAAACACTACCCAAATCGGGTAGTGTCACGCCTACCCTGAAAGGAAAATGGCTTAATGGTATACTAATGGTATTGATTCTTAGGCTGGTTTCTTCGTTCCACGTCACACACTTGAAAAGTATTGCTCATATTATAATTAATAATATATAATTATATTATATTATAATTATAACAGAATCAAATTCTTGAAAAGAATACTTTTTTAAATCATTTTTTTATGGTGTCTTCAAATATCTTGAATACTTTGTATAAAAAAATGTGAAATCGATGAATTTTTATGTAAATTACACTTTGAAAATGGTTTGGTTGAATCAATAAAATGTTTGTTCAACCATGGAATATAGTTAATATGGACAACAAAATATTTAGTTGACCCAAGAAAAGTTTTTGGCTCTTTTAAGCAAATCTTTTGGTAGATGGAGTTGGTTGTTTCAACCAACAAATTTCATTGGGTCAATCAAATATTTTTTTGAATCAATTAAAATTTTCTTGATTCAACCAAATTTGAATGAAGGTCCAAGAAAACCGTTTTTTTTTTCGTTTAAGAGACCTCCTGTGTTATATAATTTTTCCAAATATTTTCAACCATGTCTTATTTTTTTTTTTTTATCGAAAAAAAAATTTTCCTGTAACAACAATTATTTCTTTCATTTGGAAAACATAATTTCTTGAAAAAAAAAAAAATTTTACATCAAAAAATATGCTATTGGACGTATTCAGTACTACATTTCTTTAATTCGAGTACTCTTTTTCCTCAGTGAAATTCCCCATAGAATTTAATATGAAATCATTCAAAATGTGAAAATTTCGAGTCGAAATATTGCATTTTTAACAAAATAGTTGAATTTTCAACTGAATATAAATTTTTAACAAAAAAGTGGAGTCTACATGCTGAAAAGTCAAATATTTTGGAAACAAGTTCACTTTTGAAGCCAAAAGAATGAAAATTTAAAAAAGCAGTTAGAAAAATGAATGAAATTTCAAGCAAAAAAATAATAAATATTACAGATCAACCAAAAACCGTTTCATTTTTAACCAAATAGTTGATTTTGAGGACAAAAAGACGACTTTTCTAATGAAAATTTAATTTTTAATCCAAAAATTTGAATGTTCATCAAAAAACTTCATTTTCAACCAAAATAGATTAATTTTCAACCAAAAAAACTCAATTTTTAACCAAGAAAGATGAATTTTGAAACAAATGGTCAAATTTTAAGACAAAAAATATTATTTTCCATCCAAAATAGTTACATTTTCAACTAAAAAGTTGAATTTTCAATCAACAAAGATGACTTTTCTACAAAAAAAAAGATGAATTTCAAATCCAAAATGACAAAATTTTTATTCAAAAAGACAGATGTTCAACAAAACAGTTGAGTTTTCTACTAAAAGAGATGAATTTTTTTATTAAAATATTTAAACATTGAACCAAATGTTCAGACTTTCAAACCAAAAAGAAAAAAAATTCCAATTTAAACAGAAATAGTTGAATTTTTAACTAAATAGTTGAATTTTTTAGGCAAAAAATATGTTTAATTTAACCATATAGTTGAATTTTTGAATAAAAAAGATTAATTTTGAACCAAATATGGAACAGTTCAAATTTCAATTATCAAAATGTAATTTTCAATAAGAAAAATGAATTTTCGACCAAATAATGAAATTTTTGACCAAAAAGATTCATTTTCTACCAAGAATATGAATTTTTAACAAAAGGCATTTCTTTCAACTAAAAAATATCAATTTCCAATAACAAATGGAATAATTAAATTTCCAGTTAAAAAATTCTTTTTATAAAAAAAAATGAATTTTCAACGTAAATCATGAATCTTTAACAAAAAAAAATGAATTAAAAATTTTTTTTTTAACTTTCAACCTATTTGTTAAATTTCCGAACAAGAAGATTAATTTCCTACCAACAAATGTAATAGATGATATTTCATCGAAAACAGATTTCAATTTTATATAAAAAAAAACAGTTGATATTCTAAACAAAAATGATTTTAAGTTCAAATCAAAAACAGGTTAATTCAATAAAAAAAGACAAATTTTTAACCAAGATTTATTTTCCAACAAAAGAGACGAATTTGAAAAAAATAGTTGAACTTTGAACTATAGAGATGAGTTTTCAAATAAAATGATAAATGCTTAACAAAAAGAAAGGACTTTTCAACAAAATAGTTCAATTTTTAATGAAAAGAAGTGAGTTTTGGAAAAAAAAATTCTTAACAAAGTAGTTTAACTTTAAATCAAGTCGTTGAATTTTTAAACAAGAAGATTAATTTTCTAAAAAAAAAATGTAATAGCTGATATTTTAACACAGAAAGATTTCTATTTTGAATCAAAAACAGTTGATATTTCAAACATAAAAATTTTTAAGTTTAAATAAAAAACCGGTAAAGTCAATCAAAAATGACGAATTTTTAACTAAAATATATTTTCTAACAATAAAGACGAATTTTCAACAAAATCTTTAAATTTTCAACCAAAAGATATGAATTTTGAACCAAAGAGATGAATTTCCAATTAAGTGTTTAAGTTTCACCCAAGTATTTCAATTTAAAAAAAAAAAAATTATTTTTTTACTAACAAAAAATATTTTTATTTTCAATTTCTAAACAGTAAAGTTGATATTTCAACCAAGAAAGATATTTATTTTAAATAAAAAAACAGTGTAATTCAACCAACATGACGAATTTTCTATACAAGCAGATGAATGCTTATCAAAATAGTTAAATTTTTGTCCCAAAAATATGACTTTTGAACAAACTAGTTACATTTTCCACCAAAGAAGATGAATTCTGAATAGAAACTATAATAGTAGATTTTTCAACCAAAAAGAAATAAATTGAAACCAAAAAAAATTTGGATTTTCTTATTGTGTTCTATTAATTCACTTTGCATTTGGGTGAAAAACGAGCAAAAGGGATAAAACCGGGAATTTTCTTGAAATCAGAGGAGAAATAAGAATTTTTTAAAAAGGGGAAAAAAGGGGATAGGGGAAAGAATATGCGGATTTCATATAGCGTAGATTCATGAAAAATATCACGTAACAATATCAATACCCCCCCCCCGCCGGGGAAGGGAGGGTACCCCCCCCCCCCCCTAAAAAAGATGTTACGCAATGTATGAATGGCCCCTAATACTAGAAACCACCTTAGCAAACGGTAGAATCAATAAAAAAATGTAGTAACAATTTATTTAATATCCTTCAAATTAGAAGCAGGTGCGGATTCAAAAAATCAACATGAGTAGATGCCGTGCTGATTGAAATGTTTACATTGTGATAATAGGAAGTATCAGCTGATGTTAAATTTGAGATAATATGTAGTGAAACACTTCCTGATTCAATAAATTAAAATCGGAATCATCAAAAATTGTGCGATTTTTGTTCCACTCTACTGCTGTTAGTTAAAAAAATATAATTTCGATCCAATCATTTTGTAATTTTGACTACAGAAAACTTGTATCGAAAATTAAATATTTAGTGTAGAATTTGATAACATGAATGTTCTATCAAGGAATCTGTATTATCATCCGAGAATAACATAAATTTTTAACTTCTTTTCAGACTAGACGGAAATATTAATTAAAAATTATTTTAATTAATTTTTTTTCTGAAAAAAGATCTTCTCTCGACTGGCAATCGGCAGTTCTGAGGTTCGATTCTCAGCAAAACGAAATGAGAAGATCTTTTTCAGAAAAAAAAATAATTAAAATATTTTGTAATTCATAGTTTCTTCTAGTATGAAAAGACATTAAAAATTTATGTTATTCTCTGATGATAATACAGATTTCTTGAAAAAATTTGATTTAACACCCGGCAAAATAATGCGTGTATTTTCTGAAAAAAAGATTCTTCTCTCGATCTCTCTAGTAGCTTAATATAAAAGCACCCGACCGGCAATCGGAAGTTCTGAGGTTCGATTCCCAGCGGAGCGAAAGGAGAAGAATTTTTTTCAGAAAAAAAATTAATTACAATGATTTTTAATTCATATTTCCATCTAGTCTGAAAAGACGTTAAAATTTCTGTTATTCTCTGATGATAATACAGATTCCTTGAAAAAACTTGATTTACCACCTGGCAAAATAATGCGTGTATTTTCTGAAAAAAACTTTCTTCTGTCGAACTGTCTAGTAGCTTAATGTAAAAGCACCCGACCGGCAATCGGAAGATCTGAGGTTCGATTCCCAGCGGAGCGAAAAGAGAATATCTTTTTTCAGAAACAAAAGTAAATGAATGTTCTAATTAAACATTATTTTTAATTATATTATATATATAAAGCTTCGATCCGAAAATATGTGACTATATTAAGGTTTTCGATTTGTACACAAATTTCGGTATCATTTTTTACTTTTGTAATAATATTATCGTAATTTTTATGAATCCAACAATAATTCATTTTTTTCGAGGAATTTCACATCATTTAATTATTTTAATTAATTTCCAAGGATTTCAAGGGACTTAAAAGATTTCTAATGATTTAAACAGCTTTTTCAAAGAGATCTCTAATGATAAAATTTAATTTAAATTAAATCCAAGGGATTTCAAATTATTTATATATTATAGGCAATAAATTTAATTTTTGTGTAAAGGATTTCTATAGATTTCAACGATTCAAAAGATTCGAAAGATTTCCAGATGGAATTCAAAAGATTCCAAAAGATTTTCATATGGATTGCTTTTCAACAAAATTGTTGATTTCTCAACAAAATAAATCGATATTTATTCAAATAGTTGCTTTTTGAACTAAGAAGATTAATTTTCTACCAAAGGCGATGAATTTTTTAAAAAATACACGAATTTTCAACTAAAGAAGATTAATTTTCAAATAAAAATTATTCATTTCCACCAAAAATAAAATAGTTAATATTATAGTTTAAAACATTTAACTTCAACTAAAAGAAACGAACTTTCAACAGAATAGTTGAATTTTCAAAAAAAAAAAAACGGATGAATTTTCAACTCAACAGATGAATATTCAACTACAATAGTTACATTTTCACTTAAAAAATAAATGTTCAACAGAAACGCTATGATTTTTGAATCAAAAAGACGAATTTTCAACAAAAACAGGTGACTTTTTGAATAAAAAGGATACTTTTTGACACAATTTTCAATTTTTAACAAAGTAGATACATTTTTAACCAACCGGTGAAATTTCCAACCGAAAACATGAATTTTTAACCAAGAAGATTAATTTTCTACCAAAAATACGAGTTTTCAACCAAAAACTTAAATTTGCAGACGAAAGTGTAATAATTACATTTTCATGAACAAATAATAATTTTTTTTAACAAAAAAGAACGAATTGTCAACAAATAAGTTGAATTTTCAACCAAAAAGGTCAATTTTCCACCAAATAGTTGAATTTGAAATAAAAAAAAAAAAATTCACAGTAACTTTGAATTAATTTGAAGTGAGGAAATTTTTTTCGTTCATTTTCTAATGTCATTTCTCACGAGTAAAACAAAAACTACGCGTCCTATCAAGAAATAATTCAGAACAAATTTGGAGATCTGTTTTGGATGGATAATATTTGTTCAATCATCTTTTTTCGTATCTTGCGAGGTTTGAACGCAAAATGTAATTTTTTTTTTCATTACGTTTTGTGGGTTCAAAATTTGAATTTTGGATTTTTCAAAAAAATTCAAAAAGTTATTATGATAATCTTACAGGGCTTCCAAAAATCAATGTTTTTCGTTCCTTGACTTTTTTCATATCATCCGTTGTTTTACTACAAATTTTCATTTTCGATTTTTTTTTAATTTTGAAAATGCTATAACTCTGATAATTTTCCTTTCATCGGAAAAAGCCATGAAGATAAATTGTTCCAGTTTTCAAGTATTATGAATAGTCGTACATAGAATTTTTAAATCTTGAAAAAAAGGGTCTCAAAAATTTTGAAAATGCTCTAATTTTCTGAATGTTTATCAAAAATAGCTGTTTAACGAACTCGTCCTTTCTTTTTAGGCCTTAAAATAGTGTGCCAAAGCACAATCCAATCTGATAAATCTTTCGAAAGTTATCGTGCTCACGATCTGCTACTACAGACAGACAGACAGGCACCTTCGTAAAAATAATTTTTTCTGGCTCAGGGGGCCCTAAAACGTGGAAATTTGATGAAAACCGACTATGTAAAATTTTATATAAAACCAATACCTTCTCATTAGGATGAGAATGTAAAAATGGAATAGTTCAATTTTATGTTAAAAATTTAATTTTCAGCCAAAAAGATAAAATTTCAAGCAAGAAGATTAATTTTTTACCAAAACACGCCAATTTCAACAAAATGCATGAATTTTTAACCCAATAGTTGATTTTTCAATTGGTTGATGCTTAGTTTGTTTATAACACAGCTCCATAAAGAAGCTGGATTTCGGACGGACCAGCCTAGTCAATTCTTACGTATTTTGGGTCGCTGAATCTGAATCCGAAGTTAACTATTGTTTTCTCCCTAATCCCCAAAAAAAACCTTTTTTCGTACATTTCACAGCCTCACAAAAAAAAAGAAAACCAGATTTTCCGACGGACCAGTTTAGTCAAATCTCACGTATTTTGAGTCGCTGAATCCGAATCTGGATTTAGAATTCCAAAGTTAGCTTTCGTTTTCTTCTTAACCTCAAGAAACACTTTTTTTCGTACATTTTTTGCAATTAGGAAGAAAGCAAGAACTAACTTCATATTCGGAATCAGCGACCCAAAATACGTAAGAATTGACTATTCTTGTCGGTCGGAACTCCTACTTTTTTGTGGGGCTGTGAAATGTAGAGAAAAAAGTGATTTTTCATATTGGGAAGAAAACAAGAGCTAACTTCGGCATTCCGAATGCGGATTCGGATTCAGATTCAGCGACCCAAGATACTTAAGGATTGACTAGTCTGGTCCGTTTGAACTCCTACTTTTCTGTGGGGTGGTGAAATGAAGGAAAAATGTGTTTTTTGAAGTTAAGAAGAAAACAAGAGCTAGCTGCGGCATTCCGACTTCGGATTCGATTTCAGATTCAGTGACCCAAAATACGTAAGAACTGACTAGTCTAGGCTGTTTGACTGGTCTGTCTGTTAGAAATAAAACAAGAGCTAATTTCGGAATTCCTACATCGGCTTCGAATTCAGTGACCCAATGTACGTAAGAATTGACTAGTCTGGTATGTCAAAACTCCTACTTTATTGTGGGGCTGTGAAATGTAAGAAAAAAGTGTTGTTCGAAGTTAGGAAGAAAACAAAAGCTAAATTTGGCATTCCGACTTCGGATCTGGATTCGGATTCGAATTTGGATTCGGATTCCGATTCGGATTCAGATTCCGAATCGGATTCCGATTTTTGATTCGGATTCGGATTCAGATTCAGATTCCGATTCGGATTCGGATTCCAATTCGGATTTCGATTCTGATTTGGATTCGGATTTGGATTTCGATTTGGATTCTGATTCAGCGACCCAAGATACGTAAGAATTGACTAGTCTGGTACGTCCAAACTCCTACTTTTCTTGGGCCTGTGAAATGAAAGAAAGAAGTGTTTTTTGAAGTTAGGAAGAGAACAAAAGCTAACTTTGGCATTCCGATTTCGGATTCGGATCCCGATTTGGATTCAGATTCCGATTCGGATTCGGATCCAGATTCCGAACCGGATTCCGATTTTTGATTCGGATTCAGATTCAGCTTCGGATTCGGATTCCAATTTGGATTCCGATTCTGATTTGGATTCGGATTTGGATTTCGATTCGGATTCTGATTCAGCGACCCAAGATACGTAAGAATTGACTAGTCTGGTACGTCGAACTCCTACTTTTTTTTGGGCATGTGAAATGTAAGAAAGAAGTGGTTTTTTGAAGTTAGGAAGAAAACAAAAGCTAACTTTGGCATTCCGATTTTGGATTCGG
>CAKNYM010050435.1:233361-251136 GCA_932195095.1 Andricus curvator
ACTCCTACTTTCTGTGGGGCTGTGAAAAGTAAGAAAGAAGTGTTTTTGAAGTTAGGAAGAAAACAAAATCTAACTATGGCATTCCGACTTCGGATTTGGATTCCGATTCGGATTAAGCTTCCGATTCGGATTCAGATTCCGATTCGGATTCCGTTTTGGATTAGGATTCAGCGACCCAAGTAACGTAAGAATTGACTAGTGTGGTCGCAGGTATATAGGAAACTTCGGGGTCGTCGAGAAAACTATAAAGACTTGATATAATTATAAAGAATACTGCAGAAAGTAGATAAGAAAAAGAATTTTCGAGACCATCTTTATTGGCTATAAAGAACGTAAGTTGGAGGCCCCTTGTTGGAGATGAACCAAAACTGTCCCCTAGTGGAGAATGCAAAATTATTAGGTCGGGAACTTTCAATCTACCTGGAGGAGAGATCGTGACACCCATGAGACTTTTCGTAGCGTGAAAAAAAGCATAAAGAATATTACCTCGGCGCTGTTACATGACTCCTATGATTAAACTACTACCAGCCAAAGATGTGAGGGCTCACACTGTGCAGCACTTTTCCTTATACTCAGTCGCTTAGACTTGTATTCAGTTTTATGAAAATCCCATAGGGCTGTCGAGATTTTCTCATCCATTGTACCTTACCTAACATGGGTGAAAAAATTTTCCAGGTTTATGACTTTTACTCATAAATATACTTTCCAACACAGTAAACCGCGGGATGGACGGTAAAAGGAATTAATATTGAAACAAGAAAATATCCCAAGATTTCAAGGACTTTCTAGAGAATTTTGGATAATAAGTGAAATGAGATTAAATTTTAAGGGATTTCTAGGGATTCCAAACATTTTTATGGGGTTTCAAAGATATCTAGAGATTTTAAGGTAATTTAAGAAATTTCACGAGTTTCGAAGGATTATATTGCATCTCCAAGGATGTGAACTATTTTTTTTGATCCCAAAGATCTCAAGGAATTTCGAGATAATTCAAGGCATTTCACAACATGATCATTGCATTGAATCTCCAATTATTTCAATGGAATTAAAATATTTCTAGGGATTTTAATATTTTTTAAAGAGAATTTTAACAAAAAAATTAATTTCTTAAATTAATTAATGAAATTAATTATTTTAATGAGTTTTCACAATTCCCAAAGGAAGAATTTCAATGGGTACAAAAGAATCCTTTCCTATAATCAATTTTTTATCATTTTTTCATGATTCTAGAAAAATGATTATGGAAAATCACTATAAGGAAATAATGTTCGAATTTGGAAAGTATTAATGTACAACAAAGAAAAACCACAAATTAATTTAAAAATTTTGAGGAGTTTTAAAGAATTTTGTAGCATTTCCAAAGATTTCAATGGATTTCTAGAAAAATTTTGAAAATAAATTGAGTTAAATGAAATTTAAAGGAATTCCTAGCGATTCCGAAGATTTCTAGGGATTTCAAAAATTTCAAGGGATTTCAAAAATTTGTATAGGATTTTCAAATATTTGAAGGGATTTCTGAAGAATTTGGGGAAAAAATGAAATGAAATGAAATTTAAAGGGATGGCTAGCTATTTCAAAGATTTCAAGGGATTTTAAAGATTTACAGGGATTTTAACTTTTTTATGGATTTATAATGATATCAGTGGATTGCTAGCGATTCCAAAGATTTCAGAGGATTTCAAAGATTTCTGGGAATTTTATATTTCATAAATTTTATATTTCAGGGATATAAAATTAATTTTTAATCACAAAAAATTAATTGTCAACAAGAAATATTAAAATAATCAACTTCGAACCAAAAAAAGTTGGTTTTCCAACTAAAGAGACAAAATCTCTACCAAAATAAATGAATTCTCAACTAAAGTGATAAATTTAAACTTAAATGCTTGAATTTTCACCTAAAAAACTTAATTCTGAATTTTCAACAAATGCTTTCAATTTTCAATCAAGCAGTTGAATTTTCATCCAAAAAGATTGATTTTAAAAAAAGACGAATTTTCAACCAGATATATGAATTTTAAATCTAATAATTGAATTTTCCTCTGAAAAATTTATTTTTTTAACAAAACAATGAATTTTCAACTTTAAACCAAGTAGATAAATTTTTAAATGGACAAAAATGGAATATTTAGATTTTCAATTAAAAAAATTAATGTTTAACCAAACTAAATAACGATTTTTTAACAAAATAGTTCAATCATCAATCGAATCAATGTACTTTCAACAAACATCTTCCACTTTCAACGAATTAGTTGAATTTTTTACCAAAAAAGATTAATTCTCAGTCAAAAAAGTTGTAGTTGGTATATGAGACAAAAAATATTTCAATTTTTAATCAAAAACAGCTGAGTTCCACCAAAAATACTAGTTTTTAACAAATAATTTGAATTTTAAACCAACAGAGAGTCTTCAATAAAGAAAAAAATTTCAACCAAATTGTTTAATTTTCAACCCAAAAAGACGAATTTTCAACAAATTAGTTAAATTTTCACAAAAAAAAGCCTCATGATTTTTCATTAAAAAAAATGTATGAATTTTCTTCGAGAGTTTATTTTTGAAATTTCAATGCGCATACAGACGATCATGATTTAAAAGTGCCAAAAAAATTTCTGATCAAATAGAAAATTTCGAAATCTGTATAAAAGCGTTGAAAATCACTTTAATCCAATTTCGGGATCATTGTCATTTACTGGTATTTATTGGGAACTTGCTCATACAATGCGTCGAAATGTGAAAACATAATTTTTTGCTATAAAACGAGATATAATATAAATTGAAGAAGAAAATAGTTATCGATCTTCAGCAAATTCTAAAACAAAGAAATTGCAATTTAAAATTGTACTGATTTACTGTAATGAGTTCTATTTAATTAGTTTAGCTCTGTACAACATATTCTGAAAGTATAAAATATATCATGTATACCGAAATAAGTTTTCAAATTTTGAATTTCTCAATCAAATTTCAATAAAATTTAACAGAATTTCTAGTGACACTTTAAAGTATGAAATTAATTTTTGTTGGCTTCCATTAAGCGTTCTTAAAATTATAAACTTTTTGGCAACGAGCCACACATTCAGTGGAGTGTCCCAAGTCCAAACTGTCCATTTGACCAACCCTCTGGGAGGAACTTTTCGCCACTTTTCGCGACTGCGATATGCAAATGCCGAATGGGATTTAAAATTTTTTTCTAAACCATCCTCAAACAAACGCTTTTATACTTCTAAAAAATATTATTCTCTCAAAAATTTGGTGTGTTGACAATACACTCAG
This sequence comes from Andricus curvator, assembly GCA_932195095.1. NCBI lineage: Eukaryota > Metazoa > Arthropoda > Insecta > Hymenoptera > Cynipidae > Andricus > Andricus curvator. The sequence goes on from CAKNYM010050435.1 coordinate 236,632, forward strand.
CATTTTATTTAGAGAGCGGATTGCAGCTGGAACAGGTGTTGCGACCTGAGAAATAATACAATAAATATTCAGAATGATAAAAATTAGCAAAATCAAAAAAAAAATTAAACCAGGAACGAAAAATTACTAATATGGGTAGGCACACATGCAAATACTTTGATTCAAAATAATGAAAGACAAAATTACTTAAATCAAGAGAAAGAAAGAACGTAACTTCGAAATTCCCTTTTTTCTTTCTCTTGTCTTTTTTTTCAAACAAAAAATATGATTACTCAAAGTCGTTTTATTTCTTAAATGAGAATTTTTAAACAGAAATTATTTGATTTTAATTCAATGATTTTTGTTCTAAAGAATAATATTTACAGGTTTGAAGAATTTCGGATTGTGTTAGAGTTTTTCGACAAAAATTGAAATTTTAATTTAAAAGACATTAGATTCTAAAAAAGATTAATCATTTTAGTTAAAAATTTATTGAAGATTTTTTTTTTTAATTCAAATATATTGTTGAAGATTTACCTGTTTTAGTTAAAAATTCAACTCTTTGGCTGAAAAGTTATATAAAGACGCATAATTTTAATTAAAAATTCGTTTCTTTGGTTGAAAAGTTAACTCTATGGTTGGAAATTTAACTATTTTGTTGAAAATTCGTCCTTTCTTGGTTAACAATTAATTGTTCAGAATAAACGTTTAACTGTTCCATTTTTTGTTGAAAATTTATCTTTTTCAGTTGAAAACTCAACACTTTCGTTGACAATTTATGTATTTTTAAGAATATGCTTCTTTTTTGGAAGAAATCCATCTTTTTCTTTGAAAATTCAACTGTTTCATTAGAAATTTATATTCATGGTTGAAGATTCATTATTGTTGTTTGAAAATGTATTTCTTTCTTTCAAAAATCAACTATTTTGATAAAAACTTATTTTTTCTGTGAAATTTTTATTTTTTAACTAAAATTAAACTATTAATTGTTTTGGTTGATAATTTATATTCTTAATTGAAACTTTAACTCTTCTGTTGAAAATTTATGTATTTTGATCTTTTTTAGTTGAAAATTCGTCTTTTTGGTCGAAAATTCACGTATTTTGATAAATATTCCTTTTTTCGTAGAAAATTAATCGTCTTGGTTGAAAATTTAACTATTTTGTTAAAAAATCTTTTTTTTTTTAGTTGAAAATTTTATTCTGTTATCTACCAATGTATTGATTCCATTTTTTGGCAAAACTTTATTTCTTTTAGTTAAAAATTCAACTATTTAGTTAAAAATTATTCTTTTTTTTAATATTCATCAGTTTTGGTTAAAAATTCATTACTTTGGTCGAAAATTTACTCTAACTCTTCCATTTTCAGCTGAAAATTTACCTTTTTTATTTGAAATTTGGACTATTTGGTTGATTTATGTATTTTGTTGAAAAATTCTATTTTTCGTAGAAAATTCATCATTTTTTGGTTAAAAATTCATTGTTTAGACTAAAAATTAATCTTTTCCATTTTTGTTGAAAATTGATCTTTTTTAGTTGAAAGCTCAACACTTTTGTTGACAATTTATGTATTTTCAAAAAAAAGGTTCTTTTTTGAAGAAATTTATCTTTTTCGTTAGAAATTCAACTATTTGATTCGAAATTTACTTTTATGGTTCAAGATTCATAATTGCAATTTGACAATTCATTTCGTTGGTTGAAAATTGAACTATTTTGTTTGAAATTGAACTATTTTGTTGAAAACTTATTTTTCTGTAAAAAATTTGTCTCTCAACTGAAAAATCAACCCTGATATTTTTGCTTGATAATTTATATTTTTAATTGAAATTTCAACTCTTCTGTTGAAAATGTGTGTATTTTAAACTTGTCAGTTGAAAATTCATTTCTTTGGTAGAAAATTCATGTATTTTAAGAAATATTTCCTTTTTTTGGTAGAAAATTCTTTTTCTTGCTTAAAAATTTAACAATTTTGTAAAAAAATTTGTTTCTTTTTGTTCAGTTATTTTTGTGTTTCAATTTTCAGTTAAAAATTCAACTATTTAGTTGAAAATTAATCTTTTCTGGTTGAATATTCATCAGTTTTAGTCGAAAATTCATTTCTTTGGTCAAAAATTTACTTGTGTTCTTCCATTTTGGGCTAAAAATTTACCTTTCTTATTTGAAATTTCGACTAATTGGTTGATTTATGTATTTTGTTGAAAAATCTTCTTTTTGGTAGAAAATTCATGCTTTTCTTTAAAAATTGAACTATTTCGTTGAAACTTCGTTATTTTTTGGTAAGAAAATAATTGCTCAAACTTAAAATCTAGCTATTCCATTTACGATTAACCATTTATCTTTTTATGTGAAAATTCTTCTCTCTGGTTGAAAATTTATGTATTTTGTTGAAAATTCATTTTTTTTCGTAGAAAATTTATTTTTTTTCGTAGAAAATTCATCTTTTTCAATGATTAAGTGGCATAAAAATTTGCTGATCAAATAGAAAATTTCAATATCTGTATAAAAGCGTTGCAAATCATTTTGATCCAATTTCGGGATCATTGTCATTTACTGGCATTTATTGCGAACTTGCTCATACAATGCGTCGAAATGTGAAAACATAATTTTTTCCTATAAAACGAGTTGAAAAAAGAATTTACAATTTCAAATTGTACTGATTTGCTGTAATGAGTTGAATTTAATTAATTTAGCTCTGTACAACATATTCTGAAAGTATAAAATACATCATGTATACGGAAATAAGTTTTAAAATTTGAATTTCTCAATCAAATTCCAATCAAATTTAACAGAATTTCTGATAACATTTTACAGTATAAAATTAATTTTTTTTGGCTTCCATGAAGCGTTCTTAAAATTATAAACTTTTTGGCAACGAGCCACACATTCAGTGGAGTGTCCCAAGTCCAAACTGTCCATCTGACCAACCGAATTTGTTCGTTTTTGGTGAAAAATCAATTGTTTAAACTAAAGATCTAACTATTCCATTCACGATTAAACATTAATCTTTTTATGTGAAAATTCTTCTCTCTGGTTGAAAATTCATATTTTCTCGTATAAAATTCATCTTTTTCATTAAAAATTCATCTATTTGGTTAAAGTATGGTGCGGAATAGTGTCACGCACAAAATACCGGTTCTTGGTCCAATTTGGGCCATCGCGTTTTCGTAGGCACGTGAATCCTGAACCTGGTCCTTAATCTATTTTCAGGACGAAAGACCACGCCAGCTCCGCCCAAAAGGCACACGACCACTTGGCCAGCCTCACACTACCCTTACTATCCAAAAAGGACCGAGAGGCCTCCCGTGAGAGAGGAAAAAATCGAAAAACCAGAGGAGAAGCTGCGCAGTCACAGTTCAGGTGAGATCCTCGAATGCTCACCAATACCTAAACCTGCCTGCTCCTTCATCTCCAAAACGCATCACGCCACTGAATTTCGCAAAAAAAAAAAAAAATTATCTCGCATTCCGCGCTACGCTATTCTGCACCATGCACTGTCGCCCTTTACTATTCATTTTTATTTTCAAAGTACGTCCCCCATTCTGTTCCTACAGAAATTTGTAGTTTGACAAGTGTCCGTAGACTCATAATTAGCTGGCTAATATTATTCGTGTATGTTCAGCTGCAATTCAGGAAGAGGATTAATAGATCCACTTCATTGGTGTTGGCTTTTCCGAGGCACTCGATAAAGTCAAGGACTTTGATATCGACTCTAGGTGGATTTAATTAATTTTTTTCGATTGCAAAAAAGAGTACGCTTTTCAAATGAAACTTTTAATCAAAGAGGAGAGTGAAAATGTAACTTTGTAGACGCAAGAAAAAAATTGGATATACAAACGTCAGAGTCAAGTTGTACATAAAAAGCTAGCACGACATACTTTCTGATTCATAAAAATTAGTCAAAGCAGGCACCGCACGCCTACAAAAAAGGGTCTCGTAGCATATTAGGACGTTAATTAAATCTCTTAAATCCCTTCTCCCCTACTCAGCCACCCCTCACTTCACACTTCGCCCCTCCCCTTCCTGAACTTCCGCCTCTGCTTCACCTTTCCTCGTTTTTCTTCATTTCTCCTCCTTCCCCTCTCTTCATTTTCACTAACTTCTACTTCTTCTTCTACCCTTATTTCCCTTCACTTACTCTTTCTTCATTTCTCCTCACTCTCCCTACTTCCCTTCTCATTTCCCTTTACTCACCCTTCCCGCATTTCTCCTCACTTCCCCTACTTTTCTTCTTTTCATTTCTTCCTTCTCCCCTACTTCCCCTTTCCACATTTCTCCACTTCGTCTCTTGCCATTTCTCCCATTTCTCTCACATCCTCGTCGCTCATTCCTCTCATTTTCCCTCATCCACCCACATTTTTCCTCACTTTTGCCACTGCTATTTCCCTCATTCACCCTCACTGACCTTACTCCACATTCATTTTCACTAACTTCTACTACTTGTCCTACCCTTATTTCCCTTCACTTACTCTTTCTTCATTTCTCCTCACTCTCCCTACTTACCTTCTCATTTCCCTTTACTCACCCTTCCCGCATTTCTCCACAGTTCCCATACTTTTCTTCTTTCCATTTCGCCTCCCTCCCATACTTCTCCTTTCCAAATTTCCCCACTTCGTCTCCTGCCATTTCTCCCATTTCTCTCACATCCTCGTCGCTCATTTCCTCTCATTTTTCCTCACTTCTCCCACTGCTCTTCCACTCATTTCCTCTCACTCACAGCCCTCCTTGGTAGAAGTACGATGTACGGATACCCGATCAAATCTATAAGGGCTTCTGCTTGCATTAAATCTCTAAATATTAGATGTAAGAAATTCTATTGTGTCAGATTCCCATGGAAGTTTTCAGAGACTATTTTTAAACAAAATTGAACCTTATGACAGAGAGGAAAAATTATATAAAAAATTATTAATAATAATCTTTCCATTAATTTATTGACTTTCTCCATATTGGAGCTCTATGTGAATGTTTATTGAATTTTGAAAAGCGTGATGCACAATTGTGAAAATTAATAATTTTAAGTTAATGAGTTGCAAGATTCTAATTCAAGAATTCTTTAATTTTGAAAGAAATTTGGAATTGTTCATTTTCAACTCCACCCTCTCCACAACTACTTACTTCTTCACTTCACCATCCCTTGTTTCCCCTCACTTCCCATACTTTCCCACCCCTCATTTTCCATAACTTTCTCTACTTTCTCTTCCCTTATTTTCCCTCACTTACCCTTCCTTCATTTCACCCCATTTCTCTCACTTCCCTTCCTCTTATTTCCCCTCACTCTACGTACTTCCCCACCCCTTTCTTCCCCTTACTCTCCCTCATGACCTACCACTTCCTCTCCACAATTTCCCCTCATTCTCTTCAGTTCCCCTTCACTCACTTCTCCCCTGCTCATTTCATCTCACTTTCCCTACTTCCCTTCCCCTTATTTGCCCTCACTTCCTCTACTTCCCTAGCCTTCATTTTCCCTCACTTCCTCCACTTCTTCACCCCATATTTCTCCTCACTTCCCATAATTTCCCTTCCCTTATTTTTCCTAACTTCCCCTACTTCCATACTCCTCATTTCCCCTCATTTCACTCATATCACCGTAACTTCCTATTATTCTCCTTACTTTCCCTTGTCTCATTTTCCCTCACCACGACATTTTCTTTTACGACCCATACTTCCCCTATCATGATTTACCCTCACTTTCGCTACATTCTTTCTCCTCATTTCCACTCACTTCTTCCCCTCCTTGGAAAAAAATTATATTTGGTCAGATTCCCAGGGGAGCTCTCAGTGACTATTTTTAAACAAAATTATACCTTATTGCGAGTTGGAAAATTACTATAAAAAATTATTCATAATAATCTTTCAGTCAATTCATTCACTTTGTAGGTACAAGATCCTAATTTGAGAATTCTTCAATTTCGAGCGAACTTTGAAATTGTTTTATTTTCAAATCCACCCTTTCCCCGACTTCTTTCTTCTTTACAACTCCACCCCTCATTTCCCCTTATTACTCACTCCCCTTATTATCTTCCTCTACTACTTTTCCCCTCATTTACCCTTACTTCTCCTCCTTCCCCTTTTCTAATTTGCCTCACTTCCCCTACTTCTCCCTTCTTATTTCCCCACTTCCCCTACCTCCCCTCTCCAAATTTCCCACAACTTCCTCTACTTTCCCTTTCCTCATTTTCCCTCACTTCTCCTACTGCCCTTTCCTTCATTTTTCCTCACTTCATCTATCCCTTCACTTCTCATACTTTCCCTTCCCTCATTTACCCTTACATCCACTACATCCGTTCCCCTCATGACTCCTCACTTCCCCACCCCATCCTTTTCCCACAATTCCCCTACTTGTCCTTCGCTCATTTCCCCTTATTTCCCATTCATTCTCTTGCTTAATTTTCATTCATTTCCAATACTTTTCCTCCCCTTATTTTCCCTCACATCTTTCACTGCTTCTTCCCTAATTTTCCCTCACTTTACTATAAGGCTTTTGCCTGGGACTACAAAACCCTAAAACCTTGCTTCAAGGCCATGTAATGAGTGGGTCACGTGACCAGATTCCTACCTTACCGGCACTTTTTTTATTTCTTAACTTATTTTCACATGAAGCGCCACATCGAGTTGAAAATTTGGGATACTAAATAAGAAGCACTAAGAAAGGTGGGTCTCGTCCTGAATTGTTATAATTATGAAAAAAGTTTTTTTTGTAAATAATTTTTTTGTTTGCTTTTTCCATTATTATTCAAATTTAGGACCAGACCCACCTTTCTTAGTGATGCTTATTTATTATCCCAAATTTTCAACTGGATGTGGCTATTCGTCTGAAAATAAGTTAGGAAATAAAAAAAGTGTCGGTAAGGTAGGAATCCGGTCACGTGACCCACTCGTCACATGGCCTTAAGTCTCCAGTGAAAATGGCACCGAATTTATTTTTTGATCTAAGAAAAGTTTTTCGAAAGAATTTTATTGTTATATTATAATTACTTTGATGTAATAACAATTATAATTTTGTAGTATTTCAGAAGCTTTTGTATACAAAAAATTCAATTTAGTTTTCAATTCCCATTTCTGTCAAATTTTAATCGCTTCGAATTGAAAATTTTCAATTTTTAATTACTTAATTTTGAACTCTTTCAATTTCAAATAATACAGTTTCAATTCTTTGGAATTTTAAGTGATTCAATCTTGTAAATTCTCATCTGAAATCATTCTATTTTAATAATTTTAAAACGGTATAGTTTTCAAAATTTGCCTGAAATAATTGAAATTTTAAAGGGCTTAGGTATAACAAACTTTTTATATCACAATTCTTGATAATTAATTTTGTTCAGTTTTTAATAAAGTTCAAATTTTCTTAATCTTCAACGTTTTTCAGTTTTCAAAATTTATTAATTTCTCATACTTTTCACTTATATTTACATAATTTTGAAATTTTTTTTTAGAATATTTCAATTTCAAAGATTTTACATTGCAGATTTTTCTCTATTCATGAAAATGACGGTGAATTTATTTTTTGGTCCAGAAAAAAATTTTCTAAACAATTTAAATTTCGAATTATAATTTTTATGTAATAAAAATTGAAAATTCTAGAATTTCAGAAGCTTTGACTTTGAAACATTCAATTTAGTTTTAAATTTCAAATTGTCAAATTTTAGTCGCTTGAAAATTGTAAATGATTGAAATTCAAAAGTTTTAGATTTTAAATTATTTAATCTTAAACACTTTTAATTATGAACAATACAATTTCAAATTGTTCGAATTTTAAATGTTTTAGTTTTCAAAACTGTAATGTGAAGTTATTCAATTTTGAAAGTTTCAAAATTAGCCTATTTTCGGCATTTTATTCTGAAATCTTGAAATTTCGAGATTCAATAATTCAAAATACAATTCTTCATTTTTTCACACTTCGAATTAGAAATTGTACAATTTTGACTTCTTTCTAATGAAATTGTCCCATTTTCAAAATTATATTCTGAAATTTTTCAATTTTGAGAACTACTGATAAAAAATTTTGCAAATTTAAATACTTTCCATTTTAAACGCTTTTATTTAGAAATGGTACAAGTTCAATTCGTTTTCATTTCATCCAAAATATTATCCTTTTTTCGAAATTTTACCTTATCGACAATTGGTTGATTTGTAACTTTTCCAATTTAAAATCGTCCACTTTTTATTTTGTTAAATTCAAATGCTTTCGATTCAAAATTATGAATGATTACTTATTGTTTTAAGCATTTCCACGGAATTTCGAATTTCAGTAAACCTGAACACGGCCTTAAAAATTTGTTTAATGTTCGATTTTTAAATTGTTTATATTTTTTATTTTCATATTATCTATCGTTTTTATTGTTTATGTTGTTTCACTAAAAGTTATAAAAATTGAAGTTGTTATTGGTACTGGTCAACATTTGAAAGCTTTTTTTTTTGGACATTGAATGATTCAATCACGTTAAGTTTTTGAAAAACTTAATAAAAGTCCAAAAAAGTTTTGTTTTTTATTTGTGTAACTCTCCTCTAATACTAATTTTATTTTTTATTCCCAAAATCCACCTACCTTTATACTGAAAACAATACATTCGCTTTAATCAACTACGAATCTTCCAATGTGTAGGTATGAAGGTGGAACTGTTGCTTCAGCTTTAAAATACTTTATTTTGTTCTAAAAAAGAATAAAAATAAAAATTTCTTTGAAATAAAAATAAATTCGAGTACATACCAATGTTTGCTCGAACATGTTGACATTCATTGATGATAAATCGAATGGAATGCCAACACAAAGCCAGCTAGGAACACGAAATGTACAATGTTCAACTTCTGCTGAAGGAAGTGTATTAAAAGTTTAACATCATATCCTTTATACATAAATTCATATTTCATATCAAAATTTTTTTTTTTTTTTTTTTCTTTGACATCCATCACTTCACTCTCTTTAGTTCAGAATCACATAAGCTTGCACTGGAGTAGATAGAACCTTTTTTTTTACTAGAAAAATGGTAGTATCCCTTCAGGATTACCCAGGGGATGTTTTGCAATCTCTTGTCATACCCAGGCGGAAAAATTATACATAGAGGAAAAATTGATGTATAATTTTCATTTTTTTTAGATACTACTTTCATAAAACAAATTAAAATTACCTTCATTGACACTTTTTTTCACTGACCCTTTTTTCACTGACCCTTTTTTTCACTGACCCTTTTTTTCACTGACCCTTTTTTTCACTGACCCTTTTTTCTCTGACCCTTTCATTGAAGAAAAAAACACAGTTTATTGTTAAGAAAATTTACAGGATACATTTTTCTATAGGTTTCACAGAAAATTTTATATGATTTGAGAACGTTATATATAGTTTTTAGAAGTTCCTCCGATTATAGTGAGAGGACTCTGGTAAATTCAATATAAGGGTAAAAATGTAAACTTTACAGCATCATGTCCCTGGAATATTATACGCTTGTTATTTCTTGTCTATGGAATAACGGTTTTTTATTTGCATAGACTAAACCAAAATGGTTTTTATTTTTTGTGTTTTTTTAATTTTTTTTAAATTTAATCTGTGAAAAAATACGGAGGGAAACTGGAAACTGGAGACCTGTGTTCGAATCCCAGCGGAGCGAAATAGGAATAATTTTTACAGCTTAAAATTAAAAAATATTCTGGTTTAAACTGTGTAGATCAAAAACCGTAATTCCATCGACAAAAAATAATTACACGCATTCAACACAAAACATAACATCAAAACTTATTTTTCCAGTAAATTAAATCTGAATGGTAAATGTTTTTTCATTTACTTACAATTCTTTAAAATTATCAGATTATTTTTCTCATTAAAAAAATATGTCTCGCCGCGTGTCTAATTATCCGACCCGGTACTTTTAATATTTTTTTAACATTTTTTTAACATTTCAAAAACATTAAAAATACATTTTCAATGTATTTCCGAATGAACAATTTATCAAAGAATTAAACTCGACTATTTTAATTTGATTCGAATTTTCTATAAGATTCCATTTACCACTTTTTTATCGTTTTTTATTGTTCTGAATTAATATTCAAATTGAAATTGTGTTAGGTTGAAAATTCCTTAAAAAATATAAAATTTGGTTAAAAATTCATGTATTTGGTTGAAAATTTAACTATTAGGTTGAACATAACTTAAAAATTGAAAATTTGCTTCAAAACTCTTGTATTTGCTTAAAAATGAATCTTTTAGGTTGAAAATTAATTTCTTTAATTAGAAATTAATTTTTTTAGCTGAAAATTTAACTGTCATATTTTTTGTTGAAAGTTTATCTGTTTTGGTGAAAATTGGACTATTTTATTGAAAATTCACCCATTTTGTTAAAAATTTGTCTTTTTTTGTTAAAAAATTCATCGCTTAGGTTGAAAATTGTACTATTGGGTTAAAAATGCATTTTTTTGTTAAAGATTCATTATTTCAGTTTGAAATTAGTTTATTTACTTAAAAATATAGCTATTTCGTTAAAAATTCGTTTTTCTCTTGGTTGAAAATGAATTTTTTTAACCGAAAATGTAGTTATTCTATTTTTATTAGAAGATTCTTATTTTTTTGTTTAGTTTAACTTTTTTTTATTCAAAATTAAAATATTTTTTGTGGAAATATCAGCTGTTAAACTTTTTGTTAAAAACTCATTTTTTGTCGAAGATTCATTACTTTGGTTGAAAATTTAACTATTTTGTTGAAAATTCCCTTTTTCTTGATTGAAAATCAATTATTTTAACTGAAAATGTAATTATTTCATTTTTTGTTCGAAATTCATCCTTTTGAGTAAGTTTTGGTTTGCAAAAATAATTATTTCAGTGTAAATAATGTAATAAAAATATGAAAAATGGTAATTTTTCGCCTGTTGTAAAAATAAAATTTTTGATTGATTTAATTAATAATTTATACAAAATTCAATTTTCAGTGGATTATTAGTTCAGTTTGAGTGACATTGATTTGTACTCGATAAATGAAAATTCAAGAAATAATAATTGAAAATTGATAACCAATTAATAATTTGTTATTAACAATTGCATTGTTATAAACAGCACTCTGAGATAACATCATGATTTTGAATATTTATAAACTGACTTTTATCTGTTATCCAATTTGAACTTGTATTTTGAATTTAAAATCGTAAAAATAAATAGAAGTATATTTATCATTGTTATAAACAAATAATATGAACGAATGCAGAGTTTAAGCAATTTTTGAAAGCTTGAGGTACTTTTTTTGGAAAATTGTGCCAGTAATTTTTCCAGTGATATTTCTTAGCAGTATATTGTTATTTTATGAAAAATTTTATTGTTATAAACAAATGACGTAAACAAATTCGATGTTTGTGCAATTTTTGAAAGTTTGAGTTACTTCTTTTTACTTTTTTTTTGTAATTTTTTTTGTAATTTTTTTCGATTGGTTTGCCATTGATATTCCGGTACCGTAAATTGACATTTTATGAAAAATATGATTGTTATAAACAAATTCGCATGCAGGGCATCACATTTTTTATAAAATGTCAATGTACTGTTCCCGAAAGGATCTTTAGGGTTTTCACTATTTTCTAAATTGAAAAAGGGTCCGACCATGAGATTTCTGAAAAAAATTAAATGATTTGTGTGTTAGTTTAAAAGAATATTTTTGAGCTTTGAAGATTTCAAAATACGTCGAAAATTATTCTGGAAGATTTTCAAACAATTTTATTAAGTTTGAAACGTTAAAAATATATTGGTGAAACTTTAAATTATTTCAAAAAATACGTTGACAGTTTAGAGGATTTTTTTGGAAGATTTCAAAATATAATTTTAAAGTTTTCTGAAGATTTTGAAAGATTAAAAAAAAAAAAATCTTAAGGTTCCTGAAAATATTAAAAAGTGATTCTTTAATTAAAATAATTAATTCTAAGAGAATATTTTAATAGTTCTTCCTAAAACTTAAGAAGATTTCCGAAAATTAAAAAAATATTCTTTAATTTCTTCAAAATGTCAAAAAACCCTGAATATCTTTTAAACTGGCTGTAATTTTTTCCTAAATTTGGTAAAATCCTGTAAAATAAAATACAATTTTTTAGAACTTTTTGAAAATCTTTTTGAATTATCTCGAAAAACCAATAAGAACCTTAAAACAAATAAACAAAAAAACTTCAAAAACAAAGAGGTATTCCAAATTTTTATTTTGTATTAAAAATTATTTTTCCCTTGAAATTATAATTTGCCTACAATTTTGTTCTTTTTTGACTTAAAAATCTTTTTTTGTTGAAAATTTTCGCAATTCTAATATTGAAAATAGTCACTTTGAAACCAAGTTTCAGAAGTTTTTAAAGCGGTTAAAAATATTTTAAAACTTTAAAAGATTTTTGAAATCTTCAAAAAACTTCTCGAACTCTCTCAAGAAAACTGAGAAAATCATATTTCTTTAACCTTAAAGCAAATAAAAAAAAAAACTTAAAAAACAAGCATGTATTCTGAATTTTAATTTTGTATTAAAAATTACTTTTTTTCTTCAAATTAAAACTTGCCTACAATTTTGTTCTTTTTTGACTTAAAAATCTTTTTTTGTTGAAAATTTTTTCGCAATTCTAATATCAAAAGTAGTCATTTTGAAACCAAGTTTCAGAAGTTTTCAAGAGATTAAAATTATTTTAAAACTTTAAAAGATTTTCGAAATCTTCAAAAAATGTTTTGAACTTTCTCGAGAAAACTGAGAAAATTATATTTCTATAACCTTAAAAAAAAAAAAAATTGATTAGCAGTTTGAACTCGAAAGTTCATTGCCTCACTACCCGATTCGGGTAGTGTTTCTAGGTGGATATTTACTACCAATGTGGGCCCACCACACCCACGACTGGCCAACAGCAACGCAGTATTCCTGAACGGTCACCCATCCAAGTACTAACCGCGCCCAACAATGCTTAACTTCAGTGATCTTACGAGAACTGGTGTTTCCAGAGTGGTATCGCCGTTGGCCTCTATAACCTTAAAACAAATGAAAAAATAAATTTTAGAAACAAACAAGTATTCCAAATTTTAATTTTGTATTAAAAATTATTTTTTCCTTCAAATTATAATTTGCCTATAATTTTTGCATTTTTTGACTGAAAAATCTCTTTTGGTTGACAATTCGTAAATGTTGTTAACTTCTATGGAGAATTTTGTTGAAAATTTGTCTTTTTGGTTTGAAAATTCATATTGTTTGGTAAAAATTTCATCTTTTCTATTAAAAGTGCAACATTGATATTGCTATTGATTGTTATTGATTTAAAACGCAAAAAATTTGGTTTTTACCTTTTTTCCTAATCGAAAGAGAAAATTGTGTTGTTTCTAACATTTCTATTGAGTTTAAGGGTGGAAACTTTGGAATTTTCATTATTTTGATTTAATTTTTTCAGAATTGGTATGGGGCAATTCTGGTTTTTTAAATTTAAAAAAAAATCATTATTTGACAAATATTATAATTTCAAACGACTTACATTACAATAATTTAAACCTATTATTAAAAGTATTCATTTTGAAGCCAAATTTAGATTTTTTTAATGTTTAATAATTACAATTTCAAAGGATGTAATTTATAACATTTTTTGTAATTTCAAGTTAAATTGTAAGATTATACCATTGAAAATTCTTCAATTTTTAGCAATGATAATCACAGCATGGATCAATTTTTTGGCCGAAAATCTTAAAAATTCTTATCTTATAAAGTATTTTAAATAACACAATATTTGTACGATTTTAGTGACAAATTTTCGAATTCTCGAAGTTTTGAGTTAAAAATTTTCAATATATTTTTCAAAATTCAAATTTTGCAGTTTTGAATGTTTAATTTTTAAATTGTTTTATTTTTGATGCCTCAACCCAAAAAGTATTCACTTAAACCTATTAAAATTTCCTAATTTTAAATGTTTTCAATTCAGAAAAGTTTTACATTAAGTTTAGTTTTTGTCACTCAAAAATTTAAAACTTTTTCAGGGCATGAAAAGTTGATTTTTTACATTTTAGCGTCCACCCTGGTGGATTTATTTTTATTTTATTTTATATTTCCAGTGTAACAAATTGATATTCTGCTTGAAAATGTTTAAATATTTATAAAAATTAGATGAGGGTAGACTTTATAAAAATTATAGAATTTTGTATAAATTTAGTTTTGATAGAGCTATGATATAATACATTAAAATTTATTCTTAGACCAAAAATTGTTAAAAAAATTTGTAAATTTGCCCAAAAAAGTGAGGATAAACATGATCGAATGTATCCCTAATGTTCGTTGACTCGCAGAAATAAACTTTTTCTACCATGAAATAGTGGCAGACACATTCAGAGTAAAAGCTTCTCTGTTTGTTTAAAGAAAAAGTTGAGTAAAAGGCTTTCTGGAAAGTTAGTATCCGTGGACCCAAGTTTACCAGAAAGTTTTCAGTTAGAGGAAAAAAAAAATGCGTATGTGCGCCCTAGATACCGCAATTTTCTTTCCTCTATCCCGATCAGACAATTATTTTCCTTACAAAAAAATATTACAGAAAATTCGGTATAGGTCTAATGAATTTTTTATCAT
>CAKNYM010050436.1:0-44729 GCA_932195095.1 Andricus curvator
TACTCATACTCTAATAGGATGTGTTTTCTTACAACCGTAGCAAGGTGAAGTTCGAGCTATTTTCGCAAGGCACAACTGCTCTAAGGGCATGTGACTCCAGCAATAACGGCATGCGCTTGATTCTTTTATAGTATAGGACATTTAATGCTAAAAATGTCTAACCTGATGCCAATATTGGTAGAAATTCATACCAATTTCGCACATGAATTTCCGTGCTGTAATATTAAGAGCTCAGCCTACTCTAACAGTGCGATTTTTTTCTCCGTGTGTAGAATATTTATTTTCCTCTCTTGGTGAAGATGCTCACCAAATGTGAGCTCGATCGGATAATGCTTTATATAGGTGCCCCCACCGATTTGAAATATCTAATGTTTTCTACATGGGGAAAACTGAGTCAAACCTTGAAAATGTTATAACTTTGTCAAATATAATCGAAATATTTTTGAAAAATTAATTATAAAACAAAAAAGGGATTCGTAGCCTATTATAACGTTAATTAAGTCCTTGAAACCTCCCTTTCCCATACTTCCCCTCGACTCCCCGTAATTTCCCTTCTACTACCCTCTCTCATGTCCAATAATTTCCCCTACTTTTCCTGTCTGATTTCCCTTTAATGCATCTACTTTTTCTTCCCCTAATTTCGACATATCCCCCACTCATTTTCCCTACTCCCCCTCACCTCGGTTCCCCTACTTTTCCTCTATTTCCACTCATTTACCTTTGTTTTCCTTCCCTCATTTTCCCTTGCTTCTCGTACCTTCCCTCCCATCATTTCCACTACTTCCCCTCTCACATTTCCCCTCAATTCTCCTACTTTGCTACCCATTCATTTACCCACACTTGTACTACTTCCCCTCCCCTCATTTTTCCTTACTGTCCCCACTCCCACTTTCTTCATTTATCATGCCATGCTTTCTTACCCCTCATTTTCCATCGCTTCCTCTAATTCCCCTGCTCTCATTATCCATCGCTTCTCATACCCCCCCCCCCCCTCACTTCCCATGTTTCCCCTCCCCTAATTCCCCTTACTAACCCTAAATTCCCGTCTCCTAATTTCCCCTCAGTCCTTCTACTTTCCCTCTTTTCATTTCCCCTGCTATGAAAAAACTACTCAATTATTTTAAATGATACATTTTATCTTTTGAACAAATTTGGCGTTATTGTCTTGGAAAATACCGAAAAAGTTAATTGTTTTTTTTAAATTGAGATAACCGCCATTTTGAGTTATTTTCTTAATTTTTTATGGTACATATTACTGATTCATTTTTAATTAGAAACATTGTTTTTGACCAAGCTTGGCGTAATTTATTTAAAAAATATAGAAAAAGTCAATTTTTTAAAAATTAATATGGCCGCCATGTTTAATTTTTTCAAAATTATCATTTCTGCACATGATAGTTTTTTTCAGTATGCTAAAGAAAATTTAATAATTGGTGAGGGTACCTCTAAAAATTATCCGCTTAAGCTCAAATTTGGTGGGAATCTTTTTTTCGTTTTTCTCTGTTTTGGCACCTTTAAAAAAATGATCTTTTAAATCGTTGAAATCCGTAGACTTCTAATTTTAGAGTTCGAAGTTTGTGATTTTCTAACTTAAAAGTAAAATATTTCCCCCAATACCCGCGCCGGAACTTGCGACTTACACGTTCGTTCAGAAGAATCTAAGTTGGTCCTTACTCGATTGGTGACGTCACAGCGAAGTAATGTGGCATTTAGTCCTCTAGAGAACTAAGTAGTGCCATGTGCATCCCCAGTCTACCCCTTCTCCCTGAAACTGCGCATCGCAACTTAGATTTTTCTGAACGAACGTGGTCGCTTGTTCTGGCGCCGTATTTCAAATTGGTTGCTCAACACTTGGGTCTAACTTTCAAACACCCCACCGGCTCGCAGACTAACAAAAACTAGCTTGACGTTACAAAATGGGTAGTAGTAGTAGACAAAATTAGTAGACTTTACAAATTTAGTATAATTTTTATTATAGACATGGTGTTGGACACACAATAAATCCATCCGGTGTCAACTATCGTGCAAATATAGAAGCTCTGCGTGCTGCCGGTTGCACGCACGTCTTGGCTTCTACAGCTTGCGGTTCCTTAACAGAGTCTATCGATAGAGGACATCTGGTAATACCGGACAGTTTTATAGACAGAACTATTCACAGAAAAGGAACTCTATACGACGGCACATCACCCAAATATCCAGGTAACTACCCATTTATTCAATATGAGACCTGTAATCAAAGTTTACCGATATCTAAAGAATTTAATGGTTTGTGTAAAAAGTGATTTTTTTATAGGTGAAAATTACATTAGGGAGCGTTCACATATTACGTAACAGTATCGCCGTTACGTACAATTTTTTGTATATTATGTTTAAAAATATAATAGAGGTTTTCTAAAAAAAAAAGGGTTTTTTAAGATGAAATATTGTCTAGAAATAAATAAAACAATATTTTGATGTAAACTGAATGCTTTTTCAATATTTTTTTTAGTCATACAAATATTGAGGTTACTCAATGTAAGTACTAATTGAAATTCAGAAGTTTAAAATTGTCTTCATTACCATAAAGAATGCAAAATAATATTAATAATATTACAATATAAAAATTTCAAATAACTATTTATTTGTTAAATGTTTTTGAACACTTAAATTCGAGCTGAAATAAAATTCTGAGAATGGACAACAAGAAAATAAGTATTATCAGTTTGTTTTTTCAAATTTACACACACACACACACACATATATATATATATATATATATATATATATATATATATATATATATAAATTTATAAGATTCTTGAGAAAATTAAAAAAAATTTTTGAATATATCAGATATGTCAAAAAAAAAATCTAGAAGATTTCAAAGACATTTTATTTATTTTATAGGATTTTGCAAAATATTAGGAAACATTCAAGTCCTTTTAAAAGATGTTTAGAACTTTTAGAAGTTTGGAAGAAATCAAGAAATATTTTATACATTTTCAGAAATGTTTCCAAATTTTTAAGTATTTATAATCTATTTAAAACGTCCCAAATTCCTAAAAATATTTATAACTGGCACGAATTTTTCTTAAAATTTTGAAAAATCATTCAAATTGTAAAAAAATTGCCTTATAATCTTCTAAATTTTCCCAGAAGTTTTAAGAAAATTTGTTTATTCTCTTGAAGCCTTTCGAAATTCTTTGAAAGCTTCCAAAGTTTTTTTTTGTTGAAATATTTAAAAATCTACATTTCTAAAAATCTTTTCAAGTTTAAACTTCTTTTTGAATCTCTTCAATTCTTCTAAATATTTCTTGAATTTAATCGATTTATTTTTTAATCTTACCAAATTGAAATAGTTTGCTTTAAAATCTTCTACACTCTTTTTCGAAATTTTATGAAATCGTTTTGATGTTTAAAAATCTTTTTCAATTTTCTCTTGAAGTTCGTTTTTAAAAATAAAAAGTCATTTAAAATTTTCACACGAATCTTAAGAAAATTCTTATTTTTGATTTTTTCAGACCTTCTAATCTTTAAAAATTATTCAAATTTTTCCTGCATTTTTTTAAATTCTGAAAAATTAAAAAAGTTTCCTTAAAATCGTTTAGTATCTTGTTTGATAATTTTAGAAATCTTTTGAAATGTTTTGAAATCTCTTTAAATTAGTTTTTCGAAATGAAAAATCATTTTAATTTTTACGGAATGGAATAACAATTTGAATGAAGTTAGCTCTTTATATTTGATTGCTTTACATTTCAAATTAAATAATTTTTTTTTTAAATTTGGGAAGTTTTCTTTGAAAAATGAAATATGAAATTCTGTACACCCAATAAAGAATTTAATTAATAAATTATATTTATATCAAATGCAATTTTTTTATTTGAAATTAATTATTATCTTTATCTTATTGGAAAACAATATCTTTGTATCCGAACAACTCTTTACAATTAGCTAAAGAATGCAAATGAATAATTATTTGTTAAATATCACCCCCATAAGTCTGTTTTATAAGGCCCCACACAAACCCCATAAGTAAAAAATTGGTTTTGCGAGATTTTTGTGCTAATTATGATTTTTTCGCGGTTTGTTAAATACACATTTTTTCTAATACATGAAATACTACTTTTTACTGATAATTAGATGTTAACATACATTTTTAAAACAATTTATTATTGTTTTTAGCAATTTTAGAATAGAGTTAGAAAGTCGCGGTTTTTTCCGCATGTTCAACTTATTTACATCTTTTTAGTTAGTGCAAGGCAATAGTGAAATAAATGTAAGAGAAATAATTGCTTAAACTGTTTGTTATTATGTGTGTGGTGAGCCCACACTTGTAGTTATTTATAACTACAAGAAAACTATCCACCTAGAAACACTACCCGAAAAAGAAAATATTCGGAATAGAAAATTTCCGAAATTACAAAATATCCGACGCTGTCGAATTCTCGACACTAGAAAATTCTTCAATTTAAACAATTAAAAAAATGTTTTTTTATCAGTATCATTTACTTATTAAAAATATAGTAATTGATTATTATGATAAAAGAACCATTATTTAAATGTTTAATGTATTTTTAAAGATTATTGGTTATGTTCAGAATAATAATCATTTTCAAAAAATGTCTCAATGCAAGTTTTTTTTTTTTAAATGTGCATAGTAGTTTTTTTCAAGTTATTAGTCTTGTAATAAAAAGCTTGTTCTTGTATTGTTCTTTTGCATTCAGAAACATACTTTTTTTAGTTACTCACATTTAAAGTTCGAACGAAATTTTCAAAAAATACATTTAACATCCAAAAGTTCTCATTGCCATTAAAACCCAGTTCTTTTTTTAAAAATGTTGTTGCCTTCTCTGAAATCATTTTTAATTTACGTTAAATTCTTTTTAATTTATCTTAGACTCGTATTAATTTCATCAATTTTTTTCAATTGTTTTGATTTTTTTTCCAAGTTTACTCCAAAGTTAATTAATTTAATTAATTTTGATAATATTTTTAAATTTCTTTCACTTCAGACCACTAATTGTGATGAAATTCCAAATTTTCGTAGTCCAAGTCTGATAATATTTTCAAACTTTTTTTTTTATTCATGAAATTTAGAGCCTATTTATCAATAAATAAGAAATACTTTTTGTAAGCGAAATAATTTTCTAGGCTGTAATTCGTTTTTTTTGTTAAATCAAAACTAACTAAATTTTTTCAAAAATTGTAAACATCTTTTAAAACGGTTCAGATTTTTCTTAAAATTATGAAAAATCCTTCAACATGAACGAAAATTGTCTCATAAAATTAATTTCTCCAAAAAAAATCTCAAAAAGCTTCTGCATTTGTTTAAAATCTTTAAAAATCTATATATTGTTATCAATTTTTCGTAATATTTTCCAATTTAAAATCATTTTTGAAGTGTTATCAAAAGTTCTATATATTTTTCAAAAGTGATCCGGGGTTTTCCAAAAGTCTTTTAAAAATCTTTCAAAACTAACAAATTTACTAAAAACCTTCCAGATTATTTTTTGAAAATGTTTAAAATCTTTAAAAATGTTTCGAAATCTTTTTAAAGATTCTATTCAAATTAATTTTACAAAAAAAAAACATTTAAAATTTCCCAAAGAATCTTTAAAAAGTTGTAATTCTCTTGAAATCTTTCAAAACTCTTCGAAAAATAAGAATTGTTAACAAAATAGGTGAATCATTAGTCAAAAAGTAACATTTTCGCCCAAAGAGATCAATTATTTACTCTAATAAATAGTGAAAGTCGACTTGAGGAACATCCAGGAACATTATATCTAAACATAAAATTTTTTTGAAGTCACGTCGAAACGACGTTTAGACGATCGACATGGAATGGCCCATTATTTAGTCGGTTATCGCCAATTATTGCTTAGCTTCTAAAAATGAACTTGTTTGCCTTGCCAATTTTGAGAGGCTTCTGTTAAAAATGTAGACATTAATCATTTTTATAAAATTTTACTAGTAAAAATCTTAAATTTTTTCATAATTTTGATTGTCGAAGATTATTACATACTTTTTGGAAATAAACTTGCTTGTTTTGCGAAGTGCGCCGCGAAGTGCGCCTGGTTCATAAGATACCTATGTAATAATAGACTTTAACTGCGAGTAAAATAATAAAATTCTACAGGTGTGTGTCACATTCCGATGGAACCAGCATTTGATCCACACACTTCTGGAATCCTGGAACGTGCCGCTAAAGAATTAGGAATTTCTGTCAGGAAAGGTGGCACCCTTGTTACAATAGAAGGCCCAAGATATTCATCCAAGGCCGAGAGTAACGCATTTCGCCAATGGGGTGGACACTTGGTTAATATGACATCATGTCCAGAAGTAAGTCCAATTTTCCGTATATTTTAAGAATATGTGACATATTAAATTTTAATTAATGCATAGAATTCTTGAAAACAAAACAAGAATTCAACGATCAAATTTGGAAAAACACCACAAAATGCTCCTATTGCAATTCCAACGTTTCGGTGCTCCCACAGCATCCTTATCAAGGCAAGAAAAATTAGAGCAGGTAGGAACAGCGACGAAATAACGACGCTATCACCTCGATACCTGAATTGAGTTTTGTTTCCAAGAATTCTATACATTAACTTGATTATTGGACGTTAAATGGGATTTTGAATTTGATTTTAATCTAATTTTAAATTATTAAATTTTAAATTTTAATTTTAAATGACATTTATTTGAAACCACCATGTTATGAGCCTATTAAGCTTCCAGAAAAGTGAACGTTTAGACAGCCCTTTACCATACCGTCCAGGTAGCGACAGTTAATTAGTTTCAAACGCCACTGCACATTCAGTTAATCAGTTCCACAAATGGTCACTGAATAACGCACAATGTACTTCATTAATTTACTGTAGACACACCCACACCCACACACACACACACACACACACACATATATATATATATATATACCTATATATATATATCAAACTTTTTATCGCACCGAACCACTTTGAAAATTTCGCGCCATGCAAGATTACCAATCACAACCCAAACAGCTGACTCCCCTATCAATCGTATGTTTTCATCTAACATAATAGAATCCGCAAAGACTTATCTCATTACCTGCAATTACGTCGCAGTTATAATTGTAAATCTGCGCACACTCAAAATCATGGAAAGGATAAATATGAGCTGTCCTTCGAGAAATTTGACAGATGGAAAAAACAAAATAGAAGAATGTTCGAACAGTGATCATCATCACTATCAAAAAACATTCCCTTCATAGGACTTTCTCGCACCATTTCGGTAAGGGCTATCGAACGCTTACTTTTCTGGGGGCTCTACAGGCTCATAACATGGTTGTTTCAAAAAAAAATATCTTACATCACTCGTAGGGTTACACACGTCTTCACGCGAGGAATTCAATGTTCGCAGGATGAATGGAAAAACCAAGGCCTTCGGCCATGTTTTTACTACTCGTCCTGCGAACATTGACCTCCCCGCGATAAAGACGTGCCTAACCCTACTTGTGATGTAATATACTATTCTTTAAACAGTTATTTTTTCTTTTATTAGGTGACCGTAGCCAAGGAAGCAGGTCTTCTCTACGGCGCTATAGCCATGGCTACAGATTACGATTGCTGGAAAGAGTCTGAAGGCGTGGTATGCACTTCGGATGTATTGGCTGTTTTCAAGAAAAATGTCAGCAGAGTTACTGACTTACTCGTAAAAGCAGTAGAGCTTATCGGTCAGGAAAATTGGGATCAGAAAATCGATGATCTTAAGGTAAATATAATGTGCCAACCATATCATTATTATGCGAGGCTCATGAATAATCACCAAAATCTATTTTCCGTTTTTTTATTTTAGCTAAAATCATTTGACCGAATAGCAATTGGCTATCATTTTTATTTATTCTAATTTCCAATATATCTTGTTTTTACGAATTACCATTAGTCATCATTTTTATATTTCTGAATTACCATTTCGATACCTGCATGTTAAAAAAACCACTCTTGGAGTGATCGTCTAAAACGACCACTCTGGCGTTGGTCGTCTAAAAGAACCACTCCGTTTTTTGAGTTGGCCCCTCGTTTCAGTACGCATACACTTACGGCAAACAGAAGATAGGTATTGTAATTATTACTCTCCGGTTTAATATATTATTTTAAAATATTTTGAATTCGCGGATTTCAAGGAATTCAAGCAACACGGATTTGAAGGAATTCAAGGAATTTACGGAATTCAAGGAATTCATGGAATTCGAGGATTTTACGGAATTCAAGGTCTTTACAGAATTCAAGGAATTCACAGAATTCAATGAATTCACGGAATTCAATGAATTCACGGAACTCAGGGAATTGACGGAATTCAAGAAATTTACGGAATTAAAGAAATTCACGGAATTTAACGAATTTCACGGATTGGCCAACGGCCATGCCACGCTGAAAAAACCAGTTCTCGTCAGATCACTGAAGTTAAGCAGCGTTGGGCGCAGTTAGTGCTTGGATGGGTGACCATTCGAGAATACTGTGTGCTGTTGGCACATCGTGGGTGTGGTGAGCCCACACTTGTAGTTATTTACTATAATAAACTATCCACCTAGAAACACTACCCGAATCGGGTAGTGTCACGCCTACCCTGAAAGGGAAATGGCTTAATGGTATACATACATACACGGAATTCAAGAAATTCACGGAATTCAAAGAATTCACGGAATTCAAGGAATTCACGGAATTCAAGGAATTCACGGAATTCGAGGAATTCAAGGAATTCGAGGAATTCACGGAATTCGAGGAATTCATGGAATTCACAGAATTCACGGAAGTCACAGAATTTACGAAATTGAAGGCATTCACAGAATTTACGGAATTCACAGAACTCATGAAATTGAATTAATTTGTGGAATTCAAGGAATTCACAGGATTCAAGGAATTCACGAAATTCAAGGAATTTAAAGAATTTCACGGAATTCAAAGAATTCACGGAAATCGAGAAAGTCAAGTCAATGAACTCACGAAATGTACGGAATTCCAGAAATTGAATGGATTCACGGAATTCCTTGAATTTCATAAATTCCTTGAAGTCGGTGAATTCCTTGAATTTCGTGAATTGCCTGAATTTCTTGAATTCCGTGAAATTCGTTGAATTCCGTGAATTTCTTCAATTCCGTTTATTCCTTGAAGTCCGGAAATTCCTTGAATCCCTTGAATTCCGTGAATTCATTTAATTCCTTGAATTCCGTGAATTCATTCAATTCCTTGAATTCCGTGAATTCATTGAATTCCTTGAATTCTGTCAATTCCGTGGAATCCTGTGAATTCCTTGAATTCCACAAATTAATTCAATTTCATGAGTTCTGTGAATTCCGTAAATTCTGTGAATTTCTTGAATTCCGTGAAATCCTTCAATTCCGTTTATTCCTTGAAGTCCGGAAATTCCTTCAATTCCTCTAATTCCTTGAGTTCCGTGAATTCTTTGAATTCCGTGAATTCTGTGAATTCCGTGAATTCCGTGAATTCCTTGAATTCTGTGAATTCCTTGAATTCCACAAATTAATTCAATTTCGTGAATTCCGTAAATTCTGTGAATTCCTTGAATTCCATAAATTCCGTGAATTTCTTGAATTCCGTTAATTCCTTAAATTCCGTGAAATTCGTTGAATTCCCTTTATTAATTGAAGTCCGTAAATTCCTTATTCCTTGAATTCCGTGAATTCCTTGAATTTCGCGTTGCTTGAATTCCTTGAAATCCACGAATTCAAAATATTTTAAAATAATATATTAAACCGGAGAGTAATAATTACTAAACCTATCTGCTGTTTACCGTGTAAGTATGCGTACTAAAACGAGGGGCCAACTCACATAATTGAGTGGTTCTTTTAGACCAGGCCTGCCCAAGTAGGGGAAAACTGCTCATTTTCCAGATGGAAATTTAACACCACCACCGACCTCTATTCATTCAACTTCACGACAGCGACCACCCCCCAAGCCTCTGGACCTGTGAAGAGGGACGTGGTGGTGGAACTCGAACATGTGGTGAACGAGCAGTTTTCCCCTACTTGGGCAGGCCTGTTTTAGACGACCAACGCCAGAGTGGTCGTTTTAGACGATCACTCCAAGAGAGGTTTTTTTAACATGCAGGTATCGATTTGATAGAATTTTTATAATAGCAAATTACTAGTTAACATAATTTTTATTTTTCCGAATTATTATGTGACATCTGGTATTCTGATTGGCTGAATCAGCTAGTCAGCCACATTCAGTTTCGATTACATGAGAATTATAACAGATCGCGTTTCGTTTAAATGAATTTTAGGTTGTGTGCTTCTTCGGAACAACACAAATTGCGAATAAAGTTGCAACAAGATTGATGGGAATTTTTTCACCAACCGTCATCACCAGATCCTTTTCCAACTGCCCCAATCAGGTTGAAAGTTTATTCCGACGTTAACGTGGGTACACCACCAGTCTAAAAATTATGTCACATATTAATTCGGAAAAACAAAAATGATATAAACAGTAATTCGGTATTAAAAAATTATTTCGAATTATAATTTAGTAAAATAAAAATGATATCAAATGGTAATTCGAAAATATAAAAATTATGATAAATGGTAATTCGGAAAAATAAAAATTAGAACAAAAAGTAATTCGGTAAAGTAAAAATAAGGTAAATTGGCAATTAGGATAAAGAAAAATTGTAGAAAATTGCCATTCGGTCAAATAATTTTGGGTTAAATAAATAATTGAGACAATGGAATTTATGGAATATTGATGCGTCTCTTTTTATGCGCTCCAACTAAGTAAAATAAAAATAACAATAAATAAAATAATACGTGTGTACTACATTAATATATAATTGCTACAGGAACTTATTGAAAACAATAAACTCTCATCCAACGCGTGAGGAAAAGAGAAATGTCATCTTCGAGAAGAGAAAATGCAGAAGAACAATTTGTTTTACTATAATTCAATCAACTGAATTTTTTGAATAATATATAATCACTTGTCACATTTAACCTTTCCTAAAAATATATATTTTCAATCTCTTAGCCCTTAGTCCATACCTAACCTAAATCTACAATTTCATTTTGTGAATAAAACAAGATATTAGGTTGAGAAAGAAGATTTAGAGCCAATTAAGATTTAGATTCCGTTTAATTGCTCTAAATCTTCTTTTCCTGGGGAATTACGGTAAAATCTTGTGAGGAAAATTTATAAATATAAAATCTAAATTAAAAAAAAAATATGTTAAGTTGTAAAATAATTTTAGTAGATTTTAAATTTGAAAATTATTATGGACTCTTGAAAGGATGTCTATTTATTATAAAATGAATCCGAAATTAAAAGTGTCCGTATTGGCTCAAATATTGAGCACTGTCTTGAATTCCGATTCAAACTTGGAATTATTATCGGAAGTAGATGCTGGCGTTCATAGTGGTAAAAATCGGCATTTCTCACATGAAGCGATACATGAATTGGAATTTAGCAAGTAATAAGAAGTTAAAAAAAAGAAAATTACGTGTTTTTCTGGATGAGAACCCAGGAAAGAAGAATCGATTCAATGGATTTTATTTGAATCTGAGAATTTGGGAATGCCGATTCACGCGAATTATAATCATCTGAACCGGCGATCATACATCTAACACTAATTCAGGCGAATCTCGCTCAAATATTAGGGCAATTTTGCATGGAAATCTTGTAAACTTTTGGCGGCAAATTCATGTTGCTTAATGGTTTTTATATTTCTTTCCTAATCAAAGTAACGAACTAATTGGATATTGGTTTTCATTGAAAATATAATTTATGGAAAAATCACTTGTAGTAACTTGTTACACAATTTGACTTTTGAAGTTTATGGTGTTTAGAAAATTTCCTTCCAAAATTTTTTCATTTTCTTTAGAAATTCCACTTCATGAAAAGAGTTCAAAAATAAATTTTAATGAAGGATGTGTTCGTCAAAAAATGTTTCCGTATTATTTCATTATTTTGATCCAGAAAGAAGTAAAGTATTTGAAAAAAAGTTTAAGTTATTACATAAATATACTTAATTAAAAATACTTATGTCATAAATAATCTAGCACTATAGGATCATCCGCTAATTTTATTTTTATTTTCTAATATGGAACTATTCTTTTTTATTTTTAAAAGAAAAATGTACACACTTGTCAAATTTGTATTTTTGTCGCGTCATATGCCGCCATCTAGACGTGATGTCATATATATGCGGGTGCGTGTGTGGCTAAGTCGCAATTATTATTGATGTTTGGAAGAATAAGTATTTTTCTCTGATTTATCATTTTATGTAATTTGTTACATAAGAATGTTAATTAGTTAAAACTTGTGTTTCCTACAAATCTTTTTTGAAAACAAATGTACAATTAACAATATCATGTGATCAGCTTGAAAAACCCCCATGTGATTGTCTGCGATATTTTTTCAGACCGCCCATCGCCCTTTTAGGGTCACTTGATTCATAAACGCTCTATAAATGCTGAAAAGCAATGAGGTATATCATTAAATGTTACTTGAAACATTTTTTTCAAAACAATATATTTAAAATATAACCAACTTATGAACTATAATATAATAATAATATACAATAATATATAATAACTATAATATAACCAACCTGACATGAACTTCTTTAACACAAGTCTGTTTGGCAGTCAGTTTGATCTTCTGACAGAACTTCACGTTAGTTGATGTCACATGGCCGATGAGGAATCGGTTTGGTGGCTGACTTTACACAGTTAATCAGTTAAACTTTTGGCTGTATAGATGATTGGAATCATTTTTTTCGGGCCTCGGAAGGCATCAAACTTAAAAAATTAGATAAATTACTATATATATTTTTTTATATAAGTAGAACTTTGGACTAAAAATAGGTAATGTTTCTTGCTTTATGTATAAATAATGTAGTGCAATATTCAAGCCCAAGGTATCAGCCGAGAGAAAATCACATTTTTCCGTTTCAAAATATATAAACACCAGAAAACCCAAAAGCATTTTAATAAAAATGGGAAGGTATATAAATCAGATGTTGTGAGTTTTAATTTTATCATACAAATTTAAGGGCGAACGTTTTATAGCATCAGGGTTGGAGGTCATGAAACTTGAAAATGTATTAAATTCCAATGACTTAGTCATCACAATTTAAAAAAATGCCTGCAACTGATATCATGGCTGGGTAAAGGGTGAAATGAAGTAGAATATACACTAGGCTGGGTCGAAAATAAATACTTTTGGAATTCGAAATCGCTACAACGCGGAAAAGTAGCGTATTGGGGTCCTAAAAAAGTATAATTAATTTGGAATCGATCGGCATGCAGCTTGGTTACCCACACTCGAAAAAAAGGTTTCAACGATTTCTTTTTTGCAGAGTTTTCACATACCTGGAGGTCAAAAAAGTCTTCTCAATTTTTTTCGGATTTTATTCTATCATTTTCTGAGAGATAATTCCTATTTGATTTACCATTGTTTTTGGAAATTTTTTTAAAAACACGTTTGCAAATAGGAGGAGAATTATTTGAGGTACATGAAAACTTTTTAATGGCAGAAATGCATTAGAAAAAAAATCCCCAAGACCCAGGAATCGATATTGGCAATACAGCGAATTTTTGAAATTTCGATTTTGGTATTTTGTGAACTTATCTTCACGACTTGTAGTTTAAACATTTTTGTGAGCATGTGTGGATTTTTTAAATATAGAAATACGCTAGAAAAAAAATCGACAAGACCCAGGAATCGAAATTGGAATGACAGCACATTTTCTTATTTCGGAATTATGTATCTAGCAGAATTAATTTTTTTTATTTATAAGTTTAACATTTTCTGAAATTGCATGAAAAAATTGGTGAAATTGCATGTACAAAGAACGGTACCTTCTTTCAGTTCGAAAAAGAATTGCATCTAAGGAAATCAGGTTCACAGGTAACTTTTTAAATTCAATAAACACCGATTCAGCATTTTTAAAAGTTGCTGTTTTCAATTAAGATTCCTGGGTCCTGTCGACTTTTTTTCTAGTGTATTTCTAGGTTTGAAAATTCCACACAAGCTCGAAAAATGTTAAATTTATAAATGAAAAAAATTAATTCTGTTAGATACAAAATTCCGAAATAAGAAAATTTGCTGTCATTCCAATTTCGATTCCTGGGTCTTGTGGATTTTTTTCTAGTGTATTTCTATGTTTAAAAACCCCACACATGCTGAGCAAAATGTTTAAACTACAAGTTATAAAGATAAGTTCATGAAATACCAAAATTTAAAAATTCGCTCTATTGCCAATTTCGATTCCTGGGTCTTGTCGATTTTTTCTAGTGTATTTCTATGTTTAAAAAAACCCACACAAGCTCAGAATAATGTTTGAAGTACAAGTCATAAAGATAAGTTCATAAAATACCAAAATCAAAATTTTTTGAATTCGCTGTATTGCCAATTTCGATTCCTGGGTTTTGTGGATTTTGTTTTTAGTGTATTTCTATGTTTAAAAAACCCACACATGCTCACAAAAATGTTTCAACTACATGTTATGAAGATAAGTTCATTAAATACCAAAATCAAAAATGTTAAAATTTGCTGTTTTGCCAATTTCGATTCCTGGGTCTTGTGAATTTGTTTTTCTAGTGTATTTCTATGTTTAAAAAACCCACACATGCTCACAAAAATATTTCAACTACATGTTATGAAAATAAGTTCACAAAATACCAAAATCAAAAATTTAAAAATTCGCTGTATTGCCAATTTCAATTCCTGGGTCTTGGGGATTTTTTTTCTAATTCATTTTTGTCACTGAAAAGTTTTCATATACCTCAAATAATTCTCCTCCTATTTGCAAACACGGTAAAAAAATTTCAGAAAACAATGGTAAATTAAATAGGAATTATCTCTCAGAAAATGATAGATTAAAATCCGAAAAAAATTGAGAAGACTTTTTTTACCTCCAGGTATATGCAAAAAATTGAAACTCAATAAAATTCTAAAACTCTGCAAACAAGAAATTTTTGAAACCTTTTTTTCGAGCGCGGGCAACCAAGCTGCACGTCGATGATTCCAAATTAATTATACTTTTTTTGGAACCACAATACGCTACTTTTCCGCGTTGTAGCAATTTTGAATTCCAAAAGTATTTATTTTCAACCCACCCTAATAAACACACATTGCGTAATTAGAAACAATATTTATCACTACCTAATATTCTCAGACGTTGCCTTACAACTAACTATATAAATATTTTCCAGATTTCAAGTAGTTTGCAATTTTACAACTGTTGGCATTCGATTTAAACTTGCACAATGTATTTTACTTTACCTGCTACGTTTCGTCATATTTCACAATCTGAATAATGTAGATATTATTCATACGTGGGGCGAAGATTTTGCATTAATGAAGGGTATTTGACTTATTTTCCTATGTTGTCTTACAAACCATGACTAATAGGTTAAAAATATTATTAACAAATGTAATTTAAAAATTATTTTACATGAATAAAGGTCGGTGAAGGCGCAGCCATTTAGAAATTAATAGTGTAACGGCACTAATTACATCCTGTCATCTTAATTAGGCCTCGTGCAGTGTCTTCTATTTAAAAAAGTATCATATCAAAGATTTAGATTAGAAGAAATTGAATGTTTCAGATCAAAAAGACAAATCCCAGGTAATATATACTCTGTTCGCCGAGAGAAGGACCTGAAGAACGACCAATTTTGGTTTTCTTCGCGCAGCCTATTGTTCAATTTTTTCAAGAAGGTGGGATTTCATGACATGTTTCAGCCAATCCGAAGTGAAGTCCTTCAACTTGATGAAAACCCCTTTTCTTGATTGATTTACGACACTGGTCGACAGTCTGTTTTTTCAGTGATATCTGTTTCGGCGATCTTCCCGCAGCAGGGGTCTTCTGCCCAGAGACAGGTCAAAGGAAGGAAATTTGAAAACTGTCAATTTTGAAATTAGCGATTTGAAAATAATATAATCAGCATCTACGAATTATTCCGATTCCAATGATATATTACTTGATTCGAAAAGGTGAAGATTTGAAGAAGTTTGATTGAAGAAACTTAAGCTCAATATGCAATTTAATATTGATTAGTTTTCCAATTTTCAACCTTTCTGGACAAATCACATGTCGTTGGAATCGGAATAATGTGCACATTCCGAATATATTACTGTCAAACCAGTGATTGCAGAATTATTAATTTTTAACTTTTCAATTTTTGTCCCTTTTCCAATAAAGGGACCCTTCGTAAATAGCGTGACGGCCGCTGATTTCGAACATCGTCATAAATATACCAAGGGACCAATGAGAAGAGAATTGAAGAAACTACGTGTAAAAAAAAGGGTTAGAACACTCCTCCATCGAGAAACCACAACCCCCATGCGCGTCTTCAGGTCCTTCTCTCGGTGAACAGAATATAGATGTAGATAAATTCACGTGGAAATCTACGTGAAATGCAACGTGGAAGTCTATCTAAAATTTCATGTGGATATTTTAACCTGGGATGGTCCCCCCTCGCTAATTAGTGCCGTTACTGTACGTTGTGACAATTTAGTGCACCATTTAAAATGATAAACTTATAACTTATAAACTTTTAAACTTATAGTGGGTAGATATTTTAGACAAGCTAAGTATTCTTTATACTAGGGAATATAAATTAAAAAGCTCCCTATACTAAAAAAAAGTCAATATAAACAAGCAATCTTATATCAGATAATTAATTTTACCCCTTAGTAAAATATTTAATTAATAATAATAATTTTGATATACCCAATAGTTCGTGCGTCAGGTGGCACTTTCATCAAATTCAGAATATACTAGTGTCTTCGTAAATCGATTTCGTTAATAATATGGATGCGGCGGAAGTCATCATCGATTGCAGTGAGGCGTTTTAAATCGGCCTCATAATCTTAATAATTTCATTAAGGCAGCTCCAATTCATAAATTTTACATACATAAGAAATTTGACCAACATTTTTGAGTTTATGTCATATTTTAAGAAAATATTAGAAATAACATATGCGTAAGATCGGTTGAACATATTTACAGGAGTATTCCCGACAAATGCCAGTTTAATGTAATATAAGGTTCATGTATTAACCTACATAAACGCACCTAATTCACACCATAAAAATGTACAGTAGTAAGTGCGTTTATTTACAGTAAACTCGGGTCACGGGGGTGAGGGGGCTCGACAATACTTTGCTTGCTCCATGATCCTCAATATTAACAATTACAAAAAATTTAATAAAAAAAAATATTCTTTTGGGAATACGACGAAGGAATAGTAAGGAATGATGCACATTCCAATGCACATATACAGTTTAAAACCACAAAATCATTAGTGCCTTCTCCTTATGTTCGCAAATTTTTAACTCGATACTTCATTTCGTGGAGAGAGAAATTAAAAAAAAAATAATGTGGGTAAGGTAGAAATACTTGAATTAATTGACATAAATAAGTTTATAATCATTGTTCGGCGTGATCTCATTGAAGAATAGACCTGCGACATCGTCAATTTCATATGATGGACCCGTTATTTGGTATTCGGCGTCTATGTGCATTTTAAAAAAGTGTCCGATACTATTTACATATGGCATCAACTTGCGACTTCCTCGGTCGTATAATCCAATTATATAGTCTCCATGTCTAATAGCTTGATGTCGTTGCCCATGTATTTCCAGAAAGCCACGATTCGTATAAACATGAGAAGCAGGAATATGAATGGAAGGAAACTCGAGACTTTGAACGTGATCTTCGTTCGAATGAGCTAAAGCTAATTCTGTAAGAAAAATTAGAAATGGATCATTTCACTCAGAGAATAAGTTGTCTTTAAACAAAACCATCTTCGTCTTGCCTGCTTTATTTTTTTTTATACCATTAAGCCATTTCCCTTTCAGGGTAGGCGTGACACTACCCGATTCGGGTAGTGTTTCTAGGTGCCCTGGCGGACCGAACGAACGGAGCGGATACGCTACAGCGTATCCTTATAGTATCCACATCGTATCCTCTCCGTATCATGCAAGAAAAACTCATTAAAAAAGAAAGATTAACATTTCACTTGTTGAAATTCGGATTCTACGTGAAATTTTGAGTTAAAAGGTCATAGAGTAATCGCAATACTTTTTCTTGCAACATTAAAAACTTAAAAAAAATAACGTCTATTAACTGCTACTGAACGACGATGCGTTTGAAGTCGCCTTCAGCGCACGTCATCGATAAGTATTATATTTTTTACAAGTTTTTAATGTTGCAAGAAAAACTATTGCGATTACTCTATGACCTTTTAACTCAAAATTTCACGTAGAATCCGAATTTCAACAAGTGAAATGTTAATCTTTGTTTTTTAATGAGTTTTTCTTGCATGATACGAAGAGGATACGATGTGGATACTATAAGGATACGCTGTAGCGTATCCGCTCCGTTCGTTCGGTCCGCCAGGGTGGATAGTTTCTTGTAGTAAATAACTACAAGTGTGGGCTCACCACACCCACGATGTGCCAACAGCACTCAGTTTTCTCGAATGGTCACCCATCCAAGTACTAACCGCGCCCAACGCTGCTTAACTTCAGTGTTCTGACGAGAACTGGTTTTTTCAGCGTGGTATGGCTGTTGGCTTTATTTTTTTTTTTATTTTTTTTTTATTTATTGGCTTAATTTTTAACCAGTCAAATATATTTTTTATAGAAACAGATTTATTTAGCTGCAAAATCGAATAAAGTTGGTCGTAACAGTGTATCGTTTGTTACAGAAATATTATTTTTGATAAAAATCAGAATCCTCTTAACCAGACCTGCACAGCGTGGGAAAAATCAGGAAAACACAGATGTGAAACCATTCCTACCATGCTCCCTGGTAGTTTTTCCCCAGATAACAATGCGTGAGGGCGCACTGTAGCTGCACGATGTGTCGCCAAGAACGCAAGCACGGTGTATGCACGAGCTGAGGGTGATCAATGTTCACTCAAGGTGAGCATACTCGGTGTGTACGATGTGCAGCACAGCGCGCTACCATATATGCTGTCACAGTGCACATGTTGTGTGAGAGCAGAATTTCCCGCTTTGTCAGCGCACGCTCGATCATTCGATCAAATACGGCGAGCGCCGGCAGCCGACAAGGCGTGTAAGTTGCATGTCACGTGAACGTCGCTTTTGTGTAATTGTTTCACCACACGTGTTTGTGTTTCCTCCCGACCGGCTAAGGATAATAACGCTGGTAACTAATGGTCTTAATGTATTTCATAATATGTATTTCTAAATGTTTAAATGTATTTCTCACAAATGAAAACTCCTACAATAACTTTGAAACTTATTTGGCTGGGCAGTAAATTTTTCGAACTGTTATTTTTGTATATATTTTTTTCCGAAATTAGGAATGCGAAACAAAAATTGTGATAAAAATTAAATACGTCAAAAACACCATTTCTCGACGTTCATTTACCAATCGCTCGAATGTTAGACCCATTATTTGTCGAGTGCATGGCGTGGCTTGTAAACTTAACCTAATTATGCAAGGGCTGTTTCCTGGCACGCGCGTGCCGACATGACGTCCGTCGCATATGCGGTTGCATTGTAAGGGCAGTGTGCCGACACGCTGTGTCGACACGACGTGCGACGCATATGAGGTTACATGTGTCGACATTTTCGCCATCACAACGTGTCGACAATTCTTCACGTCGTGCACGCACCATGTGGGCTCAGTGTCAACATTTTGTTATCTGGGTCTTAACCTTGAATTTGAGGGAAACTGGTCACAGAAGGTCACTGGTCACAGAAATAATGTTGGTTAAACTCTTACCCCTCTCTAACTAGCAAGATGGCCGATACATACATACATTGATTAGCAGTTCGAACTCGAAAGTTCATTGCCTCACTACCCGATTCGGGTAGTGTTTCTAGGTGGATATTTACTACCAATTTGGGCCCACCACACCCACGACGGGCCAACAGCACGCAGTATTCCTGAACGGTCACCCATCCAAGTACTAACCGCGCCCAACAATGCTTAACTTCAGTGATCTTACGAGAACTGGTGTTTCCAGCGTGGTATCGCCAGATGGCCGATACCGAGGTTAAAACTAAAATAAGAATCCCAGTGGGCACCGGGACATCCTAAAGACGTCTTTAGAATGTACTTCATTGTCATGTGATTTTACTTCTTTAGGATATCCTTTGGATCTTTTCATATCTTTAAGGACCTTCAGGACGCCCTCAAGGCGTATATCAAAATACGTTTATAGGACATCTTAAGGACTTGTGTGCCCACTGGGATTTCTTGATATTTAAATTAGTAATCGGTTATGTTTAATGAAATGCCTATTCACGCCGAAAATACTTGGTCTACGAGTTTAATTTATCATATCAAAAATCGTAACTATTTGCAAAGGGCCAACAACTTTCTTTTAATCTCCAGCGCAGGCTCGTGCAACTCCGAGAACAGCACCTTGATAGACGTTGTACTCATACATCCCAGTACTACTCATAGGGCCGTGATCTGTACGTATTGCAGCTTCCCAAGAAGTGGTTCACTAGCCCCGATAAAGAGAGGGGCACCTCACTAGATGCGAGCCAATGCTATGAGGAAATTCATTACTCTAATGGCCTGAACTGAAATCGCATCAATATGGTCCTTCCACGAGAGTCTGCGACCTAAGTTTATGCCCAGGTGCTTGAACACTGATTGGAATTCAATCTCCTGCCACCACCGTAGGTAGCAAAGGGTTCAGAATATGCAGAGTATGTTCTATCGCTCTTTGCGCTTCGTCAATGGACTCCTCCTTGCAATATATCATGCCCACCATGATCCCCAAACTGGGCCAGTTAGTTAAAAAACTTGACTCATTTTCTCATCCGGAAAGATCCTCTTTAAGAGCCAAACGGAAGTCCTGGAGGACGCCTATGGCTCCGACTACTACCCGGTTCTTTTGGACGTAAATGCAGGGATAAAAAAGTCAGGCAACCTGCCCACCGATTTAATGTTTCTGGGCTGGATTGGGCAGCCTTCAGTCGTGCTTTAGACGAATGTGTCCCTGCCCTTGCTGATACACTCGCCTTTCCGTTCTCTTCATTTGGCGAACTCTAATTCCTGAAATTAGTATACGAATGCTTGCAAGCCAATTGTGCCTCTAGAGGGACGGGACGTCTCCACGTAAATAGAAAGTTCCTCTTAGGGTGGAATCCGGAATGTGTCGAGGACTCTACAAGGCTTCCTGGGGCACTCAAGACATACCTTACTGATCAGATGGATTACATTTTTGTTTCGAGTTCACCCGTGTCAATGGCGATTCTAAGTATATAGGGAATTTTGTCATTCTTTGAGCCCATATCCGGGCTCGTACAGGATATGAGGACTATTTCGCTCACTGTCTAACAGGAACTTAGGGACGAGCAACAACTTTAGAAATGATGCCAATAATCCTGAAATAGCGAAACTCAAAAAGGACTTATTTCACGCGGATTTTATCGCTAAACTGGTTCCAAGGCTTCCCTTAGGCGACAATAATGACCCCGTGAGCAGGCCCTTTTATATAAGCGAATACAATGCGGCACGTAATTCGTGTAAATCCTCAACTGCGCGCGGCCTCGATGGTGTTACGTACCGAATGATTAGTCAGTTCTCTCAAGGTATAAATGGCTTTATTCTTGGCCTATTCTTTTTGATGCTTCTGATCTCACTGTTCCCTGAGATTCGGACGAATACACTAATGGTACTCATCCCTGATCAGGGGAGCAGGCGGTACAGGCCTATTTCATTGAAATCGGCAAATTAGTAATTTATATGAAAGACTTGCTCATCGTAGGTTAGAATTTAGGATTGAAGCGCTAAGAATAGTACCACCCCTTCAGTTCGGCTTCATAAGGGGTAGATAGGTCGTGCATTGCGTCTAGCAGATGCGAGTCTCTGCTCGACTTTTCACTAGATTCCAAGAGGGCCTTTAACTGTGTTAGAGCCGGATAACCTCCTGAGTGAGATGAGAGAAATGGGTTTGCCCAGCTGCATTATCAACTTTGTGGGACACATGACGTGGTCTAGGACAGTGTACTTTCCCTCTGGAGGATCTGACTCCTTCCCGCTTTTTTTCGGGGTCGGGGTCCCGGATGGATCTTTAGTTTTCCCCATTCTCTGTAATATATATATGGCTAAGATTATCAGCCTCTTGCCCCCATTCGCAAA
This sequence comes from Andricus curvator, assembly GCA_932195095.1. Taxonomy (NCBI): domain Eukaryota; kingdom Metazoa; phylum Arthropoda; class Insecta; order Hymenoptera; family Cynipidae; genus Andricus; species Andricus curvator. Next base: position 22,117 of record CAKNYM010050436.1, read on the forward strand.
ACTCATTATGTATACGGACGATCTACTAATTTGTTCCAAGGAGGAGTCCACTGACGAAGCTCTAAGAGCGATAGAAGAGACTCTGGATATTTTAAGCGCTTTGCTACGATGATGGCCTCCCCGATTGCCCTAGATAATTTTTTCCTCACGTTGTTCTCTAGGAAGAGAATTAAGACAGATGATATATCTATGGAGTTTGGTGGCTGGAGATTGAAGGCCAATCAGTCTTCAAGTATCTGGGTATAAACTTAGATCACGGACTCACGTGAAAGGACCATATTGATGCGATTTCAGTGAAGGCCACTAGAGCAATGAATCTCCTCAGAGCATTGGCTAGTGTTAGCTTGGGTGCGGATCCAATGCTGCTGATGATGGTGAACCACAACTTGATCAGGGCTCTCCTCTAGTGGGGTACCCCTCTCCTTATCGGGGCCAGTAAATCACTTCTTGGGAAGCGGCAATACGTATGGAACGCGGTTCTGAGAGTAGTACTGGGATGTATGCGGACAACTCCTATGGAGGTGCTGCTCTCGGAGATGAACTTGTTTGCGCTGGAGATTAGGATGAAGTTGTTGGCCGAGCGCTTTCTGTTGAGAAACTACACATTGAAGGACTGCCCCATTATCCCTTAATTAAAACTACTATCTGAGAGATATGTTAGAACTGACTGCCTCATTGGTATAGACTTTATCGGTCTGGTAAAACAGAGTTGAGGGAGAGAGTAAGGGAGATATCTCACGACGGTTTTCTTATCTTTACTGATAGCATGGTCTTAGAATCCCTACCTAGGGCTGGCTGCTCCTTTTTCTGACTCCCATCTCGAATTAATTATAGAAGTCCCTTAACAACAAATTTTTCTATCTATTCAGCCGAATACTAAATTCCCGTGTTTATATATATATATATATATATATATATATATATATATATATATACCATTAAACCATTTCCCTTTCAGGGTAGGCGTGACACTACCCGATTCGGGTAGTGTTTCTAGGTTTTTCTTGTAGTTATAAATAACTACAAGTGTGGGCTCACCACACCTACGATGTGCCAACAGCACTCATGTCAGTATTCTTGAAATGGCCACCCATCCAAGTACTAACCGCGTCCAACGCTGCTTAACTTCAGTGATCTGACGAGAACTGGGTTTTTCAGCGTGGTATGGCCGTTGGCACTAGTTTTTTGCTCTAGTTTAATTAATAAAATAGGCGCACCTCGCTATCGGGCAGCCCAAAAGGGACATGAAATATCCCACAGCGCTCTATGCTACACAAAAAGCCAGCGCCATAGCGCCGAGTAACCACCACGCTCGTGAACCAAGAGAAAGAAGAAGAGGGGCCAGCTGGCGGCTTGCTAGCGAGTGGCATAGATCACTACAAGTATTCCCTTCTATTGTCAAATTGGTTATCCAGCTTAACAAGGCTATCCTCAAAGTATTTGTTGAAAGCATGGACCTCCTTCAGATACCCGACATAAACAGATTTTGCATTCGGTGGAGATTTAACGAACGATCTAGTGAAAGTCTAATTTGGGTGGAATAATGTATTCACAAGCTATCGCTGAAACTGATTTCTTTCATAGATCATCGACATTTATACGATCGAGAGAAAGTGTTCTTGTGGTGGAATAGGAATCCAAGCCTATCGCTGACTTTGATTTCTTCCTTGGATCATGTACAATAAAATGAAATGAAGCCTTCTTGTAATAGCGAGTTAGCTAGAACCCATTCTACATGCGAGTGTATGATTATCCCTAGGATTGAGAACATTATTAAAGTGCATTATTTCATTATATTATTTCCAGCCAGAATTATAGTGTTATGCCCGTGTAATGTTTAAATTGGATTATGGTATTATTGTAGTAATAACCTAACTAATTTAGGTTACTTGTGGTGTGTGTGATTACAATCATTTATGAGGCAAAGAGATATGAAATATTAGACTGAAATCTATTCTTGTTATATGCAAAAGCTAGGATATTAACTCGAAATACAGAGTTATATGACCTAGATGGCATATTCTAGATTCACTTGTCAAGGTAAATAAATATATTCCTTTTTATTAAACTCTCAGTTTAGGGATAAGTATGCACAAGGAGATTGATGTAGGACTTCCATAAATAAGCCGTTGCGTTGCTTTTACCAGATATCGAAACCTTATTCCTTTTCTCGCAAGAACTCCACCTTTTCATTTATTACCATTAACTAAAATTTAAATAAAAATCAATTATTCAAAATAAAAGGTAGAACTTTTGAAAAGCGAAAATGACTAGTAATGGAAAGTTGCTTCGTCGCAACGAGGTAAAAAATTTTTAATTATTATATATACAGGGTGGCGAAAAAGTATGGAAACCCCTAGAAATCTCTGTGGTTCATTAAAAAAACCTAAGTAACTTTCAACGAGGAATCCAACAGAGACCTTGGATTTGACCTTGAACCTCATTATGAAGGTCATTTTGAGGTCAGCTTTGTTTTTTTAATGGAAACCCCTATTTTTGACGCCAGAATCGAAATGAGCGGGGAATTTTACGTTCGGGTATGTGTTTAGGTCAAGGTTTGACGTGACCTCCACAAGTCAAATAAAGGTCAAAGTACGCTGTCATAGGGCCTCATAGGAATCTCGCAGAATTAGTGAAAAAAATTAACAAAGGAAATTAACTAAGGGTAAACTGTAACTGGGTAACTTTCAGCAAGGAATCCAGCGGTTACCTTTGACATTTATTTGACCTGTAGAGGTCAACCCCGCCTGAAGATTCAATCCTTGACCTAAACACATACTCGAACGTCAAATTTCCCGCTCTTTTCGATTCTGGCACCAAAAATAGGGGTCCCCATTTAAAAAAACAAGACTCACCTTAAAATGACCTTAAAAATGAGGTTCAAGGTCAAACCCAAGGTTAGGAAAAATTAGGGAAAATGAAATTTATACATTATTTTGCAATAACTGAATAAGCAGTACCAGACCAAGGTGAAGAAATAAGTATAATATACATTTTATATAATAGTGTATTGAACATAATGGAGAAAAGTTCTCAATATGGACAAAATCGAGTGCAAAGCACGAGATTCGTGATGAGAATGTGTTCGCTAAAGCTGAAGGAGCTTTAACAAAAGAGAATTCACAATCACCAAATTACAGTTATCGATGCTTTTACCTTTAATTTTAAAAGATGAGTGCACGAATGTGGGGGAAATACAAAGATTGAGCGCGTAGTGCGAGATAAAGATAATATTATAGAGCGCGAAGAACGAGAAACAACAGTCGCGCGCCCTGGGCGCGCTGAAACTTGCGAACGAAGAGAGAGATTTCGAATTTTTTATTTTTAACTATATGAAAATATCTTGGGAAGCGTATATCTTGGATGCGTATTTTTATTCTAAATTGTAAAAAATAACATTGAAAATAAATAAATTAAATTTATGACACAAGTTGCAATAAAATGTTTGATTACAAAATTTTTTTCCTCATAGGATGCGCGCTTTTTTCAACCATAAAAACTTAATACCACTTCTATGATATATATATATATATATATATATATACATATACATATATATAAATTGTTCATGACAATTGGCTTCAATCTTAAACTAAATATTTATGTTCCTTCATTTTAACGTTCTATTTGTTTAAATACTAAATTCCACAGGGTGAAATAAAAAAATCGGGCCTGAAGTCATTCTGCAGGATTTAATCATGAGAATTTCTGAAAAAAGCATCAAAATCAGTCAAGAATTTTGGGCTGTAGTGGATTATGAACAGTAAATTCCCGATTCCTGCCACTGTGCATTGGTTTCGTTGGCTGCGTTGGTGCACCTCTGGATGAGAATCTATAATTTGAGCACCAACTCACCGAACGCAAGGCACGGCTAGGGCGCGCGCGCTCATCAAAAAGCCGTTCTCGGTGATTCTACATTCAGCTCTCCGACAAAGTCATTATCTCAGGTTGCATTGGCAGGTTCAAACTTTCTATCATCTCTCTTTCGTTTTTTTCAGAGACTCAAATACGGCTATGAACGCGTTTTTTGGGACCCCTGACCTCGTTTTCTCAAAAACTTGATGTGATGGGTCATTTTTATTTTTTAATTCGGCATCAGCGTCTACAAATGTATCAAAAATGACCAGAAACATTCTAGAGACAAAAAAGGGTCATTTTGGTAGCACAGTGCAGTTGAATTTGTAATATGGAGTGTTTGGCGAATGAAAGTTATATTTTAGCATTTTACTAATGGAATAGTAAACAATCACAAGCTTATTTTATTAAAGTCATTCTTTAGTGATTTCAGTTACTAATCAATTAGGGAACTTTCCTTGACGATTGTTTTCGATGTCAAATGGTAAACGGGAAGTGAACATCTCCATGTATGTCAGGTGCATATTTGATCAAATTTCCTGGTGTTTCCATGCAAGTTTCTACATTCAAGAGATTTATTTTTAACATCAATAAAGCAAGGCAAAAGCGAAGGCCGTGATCAGCATATTATCAATGATGATAAAAATAGTGGCAGATTCGTTCCATTAAGGATTAAGTGTGTAAATAGTCCCTGTTTTTTCAATTTGAAGCAGTAACGTGAAACTAGGTTATAGTCATATAGATGTGTCGCTGTTTAAAAATTTCACAATAATGCTGTCTGATTATTTTCGCAAACATGAATATTCTACACATTCCCGTTTTTTTTTTATTAAAATCTTCTATTTGTTATGCATTCGATTTCTGAAACTTTCTTTTGGTAAATATACACAGGCCTGAATAAATGCATATATTTTTACTAACGAAGTGTCTAGTCATCATGTCCGTGAATTCAGTACACTTACAAATAAATATCCAACTTTTCTTTAATGGAATCGTTTGGATGTCGTTAGCATGCGTTTGGAAGCCAATTTTTTTCGTTTGGACAGCAAAACTCAAAAAGAAACTTAGTTTTTAAAATTGGAGTGCTAACTTCACGCTGCGGAACAAATTTTTATTTTTTCAACAATTTTTTTACCAATCGTTTGGATGTCGTTCGGATGCGTTTGGAAGCTCACTTTTGACGTTTGGACGATGAAATTGTGTGAGTTATCGAATTAAAAAGTCATTAGCACCATACTCGCAAGCGGCGCCTTCTCAAGTGATAGTGACCTTCTTTGGTCAGCCGTGTCCTTAAATATAATATGATGTGTCACCGCGAAAACTGTGGTACCGAAACTTTCCAAAAATTTTGAAAATTTTTGGATTATCTAAATTTTCGTATATTTGAAACATTTTCAAAATTTCTAAGATGTTCAAAATTTCTAAAATGTTCAAAATTTCAGAAATTATAAAAATTTATGAATTTTACGACATGTTCAATTTTCTCAAATTTCCCAAATTTTTTAAGATTTGTGAAATTTTTTAAAATTTGTAAAGTATTCGAAATTTTCAAACTTTCTAATATTTCTGAATTTTATGAAATGTTACAAATTTCTAAAATCATTCAAATTTCTGAAATTAATGTTCAAAATTTTCAAATTTCTAACGTTATTTACATTTCTAAAATTATCAAGATTTCTAGAAAGCTCCAAATTTTTTAAATTATTAAAATTTCTATAATGTTCCAAACATGTGCTAACTTTACGAAGATCTAGTCATCCAGCTTTTCCAAAGAAAAGCCCAGGCTGGACGCATAGAACCCCTCTCCCTTTTCCAGATCCTCGAATCAAGTTTGCAAGATTTTCGCTAACACTGTCCCGATATATGCATTGTCACTCGCGAACGCATTTTATAAAGCAGTTAAATGATATATACCATTAAGCTATTTCCCTTTCGGCGAGCCTCAAGGGGTAAGCGTGACACTACCCGATTCGTGTAGTGTTTCTAGGTGGATAGTTACTTGTAGTAAATAACTACAAGTGTGGGCTCACCACACCCACGACCGCCAACAGCAACGCAGTAGTATCAGACGGTCACCCATCCAAGTACTAACCGCGCCCAACACTGCTTAACTTCAGTGATCTAACGGGAACTGGTGTTTCCAGCGTGGTATGGCCGTTGATGAGAGTAATAAACGCAATATGACATTTTGATTAGTCTGAGTTCTTTTTTACTGCACCATACACAGAGTGGAGTGCACGCAAATATATGATGAGGGAACCTTCATCTTAAGCTGGGTGACAAACCACCAGAACCACAGTAAAGGTACATAGAAAAGTTTCCAGAAATACCGGATCAGGGATCGAACTCCAGAATTATAACCTGACGTACGAGCGCACAACCACCTGAGTCACATGCATCATTATTACTTTACGTTATATTTACAGTGAAACTTCTATAATTCCAACCGCCAATAATTCGATTTTTTGATAATTTGAAGTTTTTTGTTGGTCCCTGGCAAAACTCCTATTCTTTCAATGTTAAAAATATTCTATAAGTCTAATTTCGATAATTAGAAGTTTTCGTTAATTCGAATAAAATTTGACGTCCCGAGAGAGTTTATAGTTTCGGTAATTCGAAATACAAGAGCTTTCATTTGCGAAACTCAAAGAAGATGTATACCTGAGTGTATAGACTATGTAAACCTGAGTTCTGGCCGCTTCAGGCATAATCCGGCAACAATGAGCAGATAAAGAAAATTTCGAATTGTTATGAAAAAACTGACCAAGTGCAATAACTTGTCGAGTAATTTCTCGATCATTTCTGCTTATTCTATTGATCATCTTTGGAGGATTTTTGATAGGTAAGGAAACTTTGTACCCCGCCTCCAAGATGGTTAAAGCCACTCAAAAATGACTATTTTCTCCAGTATTTTTTCAAAAGTAGTACAATAGTACATATAGCAGGAGCTGATGTTGCAACAGACTCAGTTTAAGTTTTCCCTCTGAATTTCAAGGTTGACAATTTTGCGTACAATATGGAGAGGAAGAATTAAAAAACGTTAAATTTAAGTGACAAAATAAAAATGATTCTTGAAGTTTAGAATGGTGTGAAGAAATAGAAAGACATTGCGGTAACCTTTGGCATACCAGCGAACACTTTAACAACTATTGTTAAGAACAAAGAGAAAATTTTCTCTGCTTACGGAGACTCTTCGTTTCAACCAGATAGAAAACGCATGAAGCCTTCATCTTTTCCGGACGTAGAGAAAGCCATGGTTAAATGGTTGAAAAGTGCTCGAGACAAAAATATTCGAATTTCGGGTTATTTTATTTATTTAATGTATTTCATTTATTTCGTTTAGTTCATTTATTTCATTTATTTTGTTTATTTGATTTATTATCATTTATGATTATTATTATAAACTTATATCATTATTATTAATGTTTTATTTATTAAGATATCGCCTGAAAACTGGATTCTTCGATAATTCGAAGTTTTCCCACGCCCCGTGACACTTCGAATTATGGAAGTTTCACTGTATATTGTTCTAACATTATACATTATGTTTAATTAAAACTTGACCAATTTTAGACATTTTAATTTTTAGTTTGAATACTTTGAATTTAAATAGTTCTACTTAAATGTATAGTTTAGATTTGAGTACCTAAAATGACAAATTGTCCACAACTAAAAATTCCAATGACAGGGAAATATGTTTACATACCAGAAGAAAAATCGGGAAATGACCAGAATTGTTTAGATTTTTAGTGGATATATCGATTTTCAACTAGTTTCTTTATAACAATTGTTTATAACTGTAACAATTTATGAATCGTAATAATTTGTTGTATACAAACATTATTCTTGAGCTAAAAAGAAATTATATTGCAGAGAAGATAATTTTTTTATGGTCAAAAATAAGAAATAATTGAATTTGTTTATCCAAATTTTTCACAGCAATGGCGATTACAATAAAAATTAAAGATATTATATTTACCAATAGGATCGGGGAAAACCACCAAAATCAGTAATAGAGTTCCGATAATTATCTTCATTTTTCTAAATAAAGGGCACTCGCTGATGGAGAGTTTCAAGAACGGTGCAGATAATGAATATTGTACACAAATTTTCCACTTATTTACTAGTCGCAATCTGATTGTCTATGTTTTAAAACGATTTGAAGTAATATAGGTCATTTGACTGACATTGAGATATTTATTTTTCACAATTCTGCTTCTCCCATAATGAAGGCGTGAAAATAATACAAATTTATTCCAGTATGTACAATTTATAGATACCGAAAAGGTTTTTAACGCAATGCTCGAATCAACATTATATATTAAAAGTTGTATTGACATGTTTGTCATTAAAATGAGATCTTTATTTTTATCATGCGTTGTTAGTTTTGACATCAAATATGAAACTAACTTTTTACTGCAAAACGAGGTAGATATTGAAACTTTTCACAGCGTAAATGGTCAATGATGTGAAAAATATTAGCGGTTGGTGATAAAGTAAACAAACTCTGGGCCAAATATGGCCGGATCATCGCATCGTTTGTACTACAGGAAATCAATCTCAAACGAGTAACAGCAGCTATCGGCCCACATGTGGCCAAACTATGGCCCGATCATCGGGTGAACTCTGATAATTTTTTTAAAACGAATAACGCCAAATATCGGCCCAACTCAGGGTGACAGTTGGCCCAAAAGTCGGGGCAAATGTGGTTAAAGATATTCGCCCGTCTACTGGTCCAAGTTTGGCCCAAACATGCACTGATCGTAGGATGAACTATGAGAGATGATTATTAAAACAGTAATTCCAAAACCTGGTTCATCTCTGGGCCGAAGTTGGGCCGAAATAAGTAAATATTGTACGTTACTATAAAACTCGAATAATGCGAGACAGTTTCCTTGAGAATAATGAGTAAAATATACCTACGTTTTTTTGATTCGGTTAGTATTGTTCACTTCCACAGAGCTGGCGCGAACAATGTGAATTGTGTTGAGCATTCCAGACCCCGGATGTACACTCATGTGGAATTCCGCATCCCTAATTTTGATGGCACTTTCAGCTTTTTTGGTCATTTGTGTCTGCACAATTTTTGATAAAATATTTCGTAAATATAATATAAATAATATAGTAAGATCGAAATAATATTTATCATGTACATACCAAAACAGTGTTATTTCTTTTTGGTTTATTCACTGGATGTGTATCAAACAATTTTGTAATGTGTTGCAGAAACACATTACATATAAACATTACAAACGGACGGCAGAAGCTCCGCGGTGATTCTCGAGTCATCAAGTTTCAGACGTTAAGTACGGACGGGCACTTAGTCGTGTTTTTACTGCGAAAATTGACTGACAGGTTCCGAATTTTGAGTTAGCAAATCATTTATTAAAAAATTACAAGTTTTGTCGGTTGTAAAATTTCAATCCTTAGCAGCTATCAACTGTTTGGTCCCAGCCCAGCTACCTGATTCCTGGAAATGGCAGGCCCTGTTGGTCAGATCCATACTTTGTAGAGGTCGGAGTATGATGGACAATAAAATTCATAAACGAAAACTTTCGTAATTTTCACCCTGTTAAATTTTAAAGCCATAAATTGGTAATATAATTTTCTTTAGAAAAAATTCTGTTTAATCATCAAGACTTAAACTTCTCGTCTTAAGACAAGTCCACCTCGACTGGTCTTAAGACTTACAATAAAACGTCTTATCTTAAGACAAGTGCACCTCGACTTGTCTTTAAAACCCGTCGTAAACCTTAGCCATAAACACAAGACTTACATCTCCGACTCGTAAGTCTCGCCCCTGGCCGCGAGCGCGACATAGCTGTCTTTGAGACGAACTCAAGACGAGCCAGGACGAACCTCAAGTCGAAATATTTTTACTCTGGACATCACAAGTAGGGTTAGGCACGTCTTTATCGCGGGGAGGTCAATATTCTTGCGAAGATTGAATTCCACGCGAAGACGTGTGTAACCCTACGAGTGATGTAAGATATTTTATTCGAAACCACCAAGTTGTGAGACTACAGAGCCCCCAGAAAAGTAAGCGTTAGATAGCCTTTTACCGAAATAATGCGAGAACGTCCTATAAACTGAATGTTTTTTGATAATGATTATGATCACTGATATCACTGACCGAAATCCTTCTGTTTTGTATTCTCCATCTGTCATTCAGTGGCCATTTATGGAACTTACTGACTGTGCGATTGCGTTTGGAACTAATTAACTGCCGCTCTACCTGGACGATATGGTAAAGGGCTATCTAAGGTTCACTTTTCTGCGGGCGTAATAGGCTCATAAATAGTGATTCCGAATAAAAATGATTTATTTAAATAAATTTTATTTTTTGTGGGACTCTTTTATATCTCCGTGAATGGATTTCCAACGACCTAAGAAGGAGATGAACAGAGTTGGAATTTTTTAAATCTCATCAATTCCTTAAATCCTTACTGAGAATCCATTGGATAACTCTTATTTTGCCAATGACGACCCGTTTTGGAGAAAAAACAAAAATTTTATCGAGTTGTTGTTATGGATTGAAATGTTTATTTATTAAATTCAATTTTCAACATGTGGAAACTAAATTGTTTCAAATTGAAGAAAAGTGAAAATTTATTTGGTTAAAATTGAAGAAAATTGACAATTGAATTTTCAACGGATGAAAATTGATTTGTTGAAAATTACGTAAATATGAAAAGTGAATATTCAACTGTTCAAAACTGAAGAAAATTGACAATTAAATTATAAACAATACAAAGTTCTATTTTCGAAAATTTTAGAAGAAGTTTGAAGAAAATTCACAGTTGAATTTTCAACAGATGAAAATCCTATTGTTGAAAATAGAAGAAAATAGAATTTTCCTCAGTTGATAACTGAAGAAAATTATAAATAAAAAAATCTGCCCGCTTCGCGGGCACATTCTCATGGCGCGCTTCGCGCGCGGCTCGCTTCGCTCGCAAGTTTGAGCGCGCCTGGGGCGCGCGACTGTTGGATCTCGCGCTTCGCGCTCGATCATATATTTATCTCGCGCTTCGCGCTCGATTATTTATTCACCTCGCGCTACGCGCTCAGGCGTATTTGCATCTCGCTTTACGCTAGGCTCCTCTAGATTTTCGAACTTCGTGTTCGACTTCGATGAAAAGAAAAAGTTTGTTTGCAAATATTATAAAATTATCAAAACCTCTACATATTAAGTGATTGTTAAATTTGCTTTTATTTTAGACTTAAAAGGAACTGTATTTACTCAAGGTTCTATCGACCTTAAGGAACACATTCTCATCCAGACACTCGCGCTTCGCGCTCGATATTTGATTTGAAAATCATTTGAACCGTATGATAGAAACAAAAAAGTTTGAGCGCACTTACGGCGTGCGATTTGGTAAATACACTGAGCGCGCACTTTGTGCTTCGTATTATATGTTCTTCATATACAAATTACTAAATTTGTATTTGATTTCAAATGAAAAGTAATGATATAATTCAGGCGACAAATTTTATTAGTTAACATTTTATTTTAGCTTGTGCCGTTTATCAAAAAAGTTAATTTTTTCATTTTGAATATATTCTTACCACAAAAATTGATTACGGGTGTGTAAGTCTTTTTTGAATGCACAATTTTTGTTCATTTATATGTTTTCGTACCTTGCATTGTTTTTTCAAAAATTTGATTTTTTTTACTGTCAATGTTATTTTCACGAATAAAACAAAAATCACGCATCCTATCGAAACATGAGTCACAATAAATTTGTACCTCTTCCTTGGATGAACAAATTTTGTTTCGGTCATTTTTTCGTAGCTGGTAATATTCGTCTGAAAATTTGATTTTTCTATTTTTAATGCTGTTTTTTACGAATAAAACAAAAACTACGCGTCATATCAAAAAGTGAATGATAAGAAGTTTGTAGATCTTTTTTAGGTGCACAATTTTGGTAAGACAATCTTTTCTGGTATCTTGCATAGTTTTACAGCAAAATGGCTTTTTTGATTTTTCATTAATTTTTTGTGCGATCAAAATTTGAATTTTTTATTTTTCAAAAAATTCAAAAAGTTGTTATGAAAATATTATAGGGTGTTCAAGAATCAACGTTTTTCTTCTCTTGACTTTTTTTCATATCGTGCGTTTTTCGGCTTAAAATGTTCATTTTCGTTTGTTTTTTGGAATTTTGAAAATGCTATAACTCCAGTAATTTTTTTTTTATCACGAAAAGTCATAAGAATATTTTGTTCGTCATTTTGCGTACTACTAATAACCGTACATAGAATATTCAAATCTTCCAAAAAAGTGGTCTCAAAAATTTTCAAAATGTGCTCACTTTTTGGATTTTCATCTAAAATAGCTGGTTAACGAACTCGTTCTCTATTTTTCGGCCATAAAAAAGTGTGCCAAAGCTCAATCAAATCTGATCATTTTTTCGAAAGTTATCGTGGCTACAGACAGACAGACAGACAGACTACAGACAGACAGACACCTTCGTAAAAACCGTTTTTTCTGGCTCAGGGGGTCTCAAAACGTGGAGATTTGATGAAAACCGACTATGTCAAATTTTACATAAAACCAATACCTTCTCATTAGAATGAGAATGTAATAAAATTGCTCCCGGAAAATAATGTGTTTTGTCAAATTAATAGTCATCCAATGGATTTAGCTTGAACTATTTATAATTCAAATTTTAAGTCATTAAACAAAAGCTTTTAGTAGGGAATTTATGACTTTTCTTATCAAAGATTGTTTCTTCTTTTCTACATGTAAGAATTAATGTTTCATCTTTCCCCTCTTTTTCCTTTTTGTGAAAAAATTAACCTATTTTCTCTTTTCTAACTCCTTTTGCATTGCGATTCCTGGATTAGTCATAAGGATGGAAACTTCAATATTTCAGATGCAATTCCTATTAAGCATGATCCGCCACTATTAATCGGAATTGGCGAAGATCCGGACACTCTTCTTTGCTATGCTATATTTTTTTCGGCAGATACAGAAGAAATCGTTCTTCTTCTTCTTGCCGTTTATTGGATATACTCAATAAAATTCCCTATCGGGCAAAGATCGCAGCTTTTACTGCTTTGATTTGCCATCTTTAAAATCGATTCGAGCAGGATTTTGAGTAAAGTAGATAGAACTATTTTTAGTGTGAACGAAATTTGTCAAAAATCAAGTATACTGACCAGAGTTGGGCCGACTAAGGTGTTTCCAAGCTGCCATGGTCTCGCCGACGTTGGCAACCGACGTCGGCGGTGGGCGAAAAGCCGACTGTCGGCCCTATTCTGGCCCAACGTTGGGCCGACGATCGGATAAACTCTGGCAGATTGGTCGGTACGACCGCAAAAAATGCGGTCGGTCCAACTCTGGATAAAGCAGTCGGTTAGCCACAAGTTACCATGATGCACCCGACGGTCGGTCAAACCTTGGCCCAAATATGGGCCGACCGTCGGATAAACGCTGGTTCATTATTTTAAAAAAACCGTGGAAGTACGGTCGGCCCGACTCTGGAAAAGAGATGGCCCGACCGTCGGCATAACATTGGCTTGTACAAGACACCATGATGCACCCGACGGTTGGCCGAAATATGGGCCAGCCGTTGGATATACTAGGTTTCATTATTTCAAAACGACCGAAATTTGGGTTCGAAAAGCTGGATTTTTGTGTAGACATACACATATTTGTACCAAAATTTCGGTACATGTAAACTAGGGTGGTTCTTATTTATACTTGGTGGATTTTTTTTCTCGAATTTCCCTGCTCTCACTCCGCACTTTTGGGTCTCCAAAGAAAACGCCGTAAGTGACAAATTTGAATTTTACGTTATAATGCAGTTTATTGACGCTTTTTGAAAGTTTGAAAGAAATAAATAATCATTAATCGATAATTTAAGAATACTCAGTCATTGTTTAACGAACATTCCATTTTTTAAACAATTTTAATTTGTTTAAACACTTAAGAGTATTTTCAAAAAGCAAAGTAGAACATACGAATATTTCAATCTTTCGAGAAATAACAAAAATAAAATATGTAGACAACAAAATTGTTTAAACAATTTGAATTTGTTTAAACATCTACGAGTATTCATGATGAACAAATTAGTACTTGAAAATGTTTAAATTTTTTTCGAAAATTTAGTGAGATAAAATATTTTTCCTGTTTTTTTTAGGTAAAATATATACTTGATCAAATACGTATTATTTAAATAATTGTGAAATTATTTAAACAAATTATTTGATTGTTATCATTAATTATATAACTAATAAATTCTAGAAAATACGTTCATTTCGCGAGTTAACTGAAAAAAAAAATTTAAACAAATTAAAATTGTTTAAATAATTGAATATTATTTAACAAATGACTTGGTATTCTCAAATTACCAGTTAATGATTATTTATTTTCAAAAAACTTTTAAAAAGCGTCAATAAACCGCATTATTACGTAAAATTCAAATTTGTCACTATGGGGTTTCCTTTGGGACCCATAAGAGTGGCTTAAAGTTATTCAACCTCAAAATTTATTATTGATTCTTATTCTCTGACGAATTCTGGACAATATACTGAAACACAGAATTATTTGTAACATATTATCGCGTTTAAATATTAGATTTACAAAAAGCTGACTTTTTCCCATGTTAAATCAAAGTGAAATTTCATGGTCTTTGCGCCACCCCTAAATATTAACCGATTTTGCTCAAATTTGAAGGACATTTTTTGTTGGGCATTCGAAAAAAACTGGGGGGTGAGAGCAGAGAAATTCGAAAAGTGAAAAATAAGAGCCACCATAATGTAGACGCTTCGTTTTTTTGTAAGAAAAAAAATTCTAAGTTCCATCTTTATGATAAATTGTGAATGTTCATTTTATGTCATTATCAAACGTTATAAAATGGTCTAAAACGCGAAAAAAAATATAACAAGAAGAAAAATTAGTCAAAGTGGGCACCTAAAAAAAAAATTTTTGAATACAATTTTTTGAAAAAAATTGTTAAAAAAAAGTTTGAGGAAAATGTTTGAAAAAAAATTGTTTAAAAAAAATGTTTGATAAGAAGTTTTTGAAAAAAAATGTTTGATAACAAATTTTTGAAAAAAAAATGTTTGAAGAAAAATTGTTGAAAAAAAATGTGTTGAAAAAAATTTAAAAAAAAATTTTGAAAAAAAAAATTGTTGAAAAAAATTTGTTAAACAACAATTTTAGGGCTTCCGCCCGGGAATATTAAACACTAAAAATTGTAATCGATTTAAATGATTTATTTAACAAAATTTTAATTTATATTCCCGTTAACAGTTAATTTATTTTAGATCTACATGATGCCGCATAATAATACAAAAATTCATGAGAAAAAAGAGTTAATTAATTGTTTTTCTTAACTGCTTTGAGCTGTAGCTTATGAGGATGGTTTTTTCATTGGCTTTCAATTCTTTCTGTATAGAGTAATGGGTAAGACTCCCGACTGCTAGGCGATAGATTCAGGTATAGGTGTAGGTTCGAAACCCCGTAGCGTTAGAAATTTTATTTGTAATATAATGTTTAAAAATGTAATTTATGTATTCATTCTAAGCAGGACCATTAACATTTATAGTCAAAATACTCGCAATCAATTATTAATTATTTTTTGAACACCTATTTTGTGTATTTCCCAAGGTTGCCCAGGTGCGAATTGACCGTCGGCCCAAGGTTGGGCCGACATCATCTTAATAGATGGCCCATATATGGGATCAAATGTCGGGCCGACTTTGAGAAGTCAAAGGCGGTTGACCGTTATCATTTAGCTGGTTGGCCCGACCAGTGGCGCATAAAGTTGGACCGACCGTCCGACGGTTGGCCCGACCGTGGGCCGACGGTCAATTCGCACCTGGGTGGGCCGTTTACGACCCAGTTAAATTTTCCTGCTTAAGTAGTTGATCAATTGATTGATTGATTGGTTCATTAATTGACTAGTTTATTAATTAATGAATTAATTAAATAATTAGTTGATTTTTCCGCCTCAGTAAAAAAACCTGTGCGACGGTGGGTTACTGTAAAGGCATAATACTGCAAAAAATGCTATTTTTTAAATTTAAATGTTGTTAATCGTACATAGTAAATGGTATAAAGTGCGATGCTAAGCGTCTGAGTAAATAATTAATTATAAATAGCGTAAAAGGTATAATATGACATACTTTAGACCGGGCAGAAAAACCTCGATGATATTAAGAAGATCCTTAATTATCACTCGTCGACGTTTCGAGAGTAAAATGCCCTTCTCATCAGGAAACAGGAATCCAAAGTCAAAAATAAGTCATTAGAAAAGCCAATATGTCGATGTTGAAAAGAATCATGCTCTTAAAAATTCTCATATCGAGTTAGTTCTGGAGTTGTTAATATTATAAATTTGACCATCTCAAAAGATAGTAAAACCCATCTATAAAATCCATAACGGACACATTGCAAAATTTTGTTGAAAATTGTTCAGAAAATTTGTATGAACAATTTTTTTGACAATTTTCAATGTGTCCGTTATGGTTTTTATTGATGGACTTTACTATCTCCTAAAATGGTCAAATTTACAATATTAACAACTGCAGAACTGATTCGAGATGAGAATTTTTCAGAGCATGATTCTTTTCTACATCGACATATTGGCTTTTCCAATTTTTTATTTTCCACGGACTTATGTTTGACTCTGAATTCCTGTTTCCTGATGAGCAGAGCATTTGACTCGCGAAAAGTTGATGAGTGATAATAAAGGATCTTTTTAACATCACCGGGGTCTTTTCATCTGGTCTGAGGTATGTCATATTATACCTTTTACGCTATTTATAATATAAATGTTGATTGTATGTACTACTAAAATGTACTTGATTCAAAATTAAAATTACTAGTATATACCTAGTTTGCATTATCTACGAAATACACAAAGTTCAATTAGTAATGTATTTCAGTTACACTGCCAAAGAAATTTCAATCTGAATTATTATATATTATTATATATATTATATATATATACCATAGGTGCTTTAAACTCCCTGCCTCCCGCTCCTATCTCTCTCTCTTCCCAATCCTCCCTCTCATCTCCTCTATTCTCTCCTTTCCTCGATGAAAAATTGGGCCCAGAGAGAGAGAGAGAGGGGGGGGGGGTTCTGAAGTAAATTGGCCAATGTATTCGAAAGAAATTACCAATTGGACCTTGTGTATTTGGCAGAAAATATAATACATACGAGTAATATCTAATTTGGGTCAATTACATTGGGTGATTGACAAAAACTTTAAGTGTAATTCAAATACAATTTTTTTCTTGTCTTACATTAATTTATAATAAACGCTGAGAAATGCAAGTGTTTCTTATTTTAAGTTTTTTGGTACAAATTTGTTATAAAATATATTTTTGTCCATTTATTTCACTTGTTACGATTTTAAGTCATCCGTCCAAATCCAACAGAAATCTTATTTATAGTTGATGGCATTTTTTCGTCCAGATTTGCGTCCCATTTGACTTAATCAGCCACCAAATTTTTCCTCCCGGGAATTTGGAATTTTGAGAATTTGAAGATTTCGCTATAGGTAAGAAAATTTTGTTAATTTTATGCGCAGTATTGGTATTGAATGCTAATAAAAAATTAAACAAAAAAACTGTTGTTAAACTTAGAATTTTGGAAAGTAATCATGAAAAACCTTTTTTAAGATTCAGATCAGTATGACACGTCTTCAGTTCGCACTAGACAAGCAATCTATAATTTATTTAGACCTCAACAAAATTCTTCTTACACTGTACAGCTATTACAAAAAAAAACATAAAACATGAAAATCACACATTTGTAAGAAGTTTCACGTCTAAGAAGATTTTTTTTCGAGGTCTAAGGAAATTAATACTGGTTTATGTATTGAAACTGAAGTCATATGTCATACATAAAACAGAGAAAAAAGATTTATAATAAAAATTAACTGAATCTTAAAAGACGAAGCTGATATATTTTTAAATTTTTTATTAGCATTTAGTACCAAAACTGTACATAAAAAATTATATGCTCTCAATAATCAAAAAGGAAAGTTAATTATCTTCACTATTTTGAAAAATACTGAATTTTCAACAACAAAAATTGCCAGATTTTTTAAAATGTTTCAAAATATCTCTGAATGAGCTTCCAAAAATATATCAAAAGTGACCAGAAACATTCTGGAGACAAAAAAGGGTCCTTTTGGTAGGAGAATGTAGTTGAATTTGTAATATTGAGTGTTTGGCGAATGAAACAGAAATACTTCAGAAGTTCGCTAATGGAATTTTAGTAAAAAAATCACAAGTTTATTTTACTAAAGCCAGTTACTGAGAATCTTAACTCATTATTTAGTGATTTCAGTTACTAATCAAGTAGTGACCTTTCCTTGACGATTATTTTCGATGTCAAATGGTAGACGAGAAGTGAACATCTCAAAGTGTGTCAGGTGCGTGTTTTATCGAATATCCGGGTGTTTCTTTGCGAGTACGTATATTGAACAAATTATTTTGAACGTTAATAAAGCAAGGCGAAAGCCAAGGACGTGATCAGAATATTCTCAATAATGAAAAAATTAGTGACACAATCGTTCCATTTTAGATTATGTGTGTAAATAATCCCTGTTTTTCAAGTTTGAAACAGTAACTTGAAACTAGACTATATTTATATAGATGTGTCACTGTTTAAAAATGTCAAAATATTGCTACCTGATTGGTTCAATAAAGATGAACATTTTACACATTCCTGTCCTTTTATTAAAATCTTCTATTTGTCATGCATTCGATTTCTATAACTTTCTTTTGGTGAATATATCGACGCCTCCATTCAATATGAGTCTATGTGCTGACAGCGCCGTGTATGAGACTATGCGCTGTGTATAAGCATAGGGTATAGTCTCATACAGAGCGCTGTTAGCACATAGACTCATATTGAATGGAGGCGTCGATATACAGCCCTAAATAAATGCATATATTTTCGCTTACAAAGTGTCTAGTCACCCAAGAAAAAATCAACACCAAATATTTTTACCCAGGAGGGTCAATTTATTCGTACTTATTCACACAAGGATTCCTCATTAAAAGAGCTAATCAAGATTTTTGAATGACCAAATTCACGTTAAATCAATTTTAGTTTTTTGTCATAACAGTTAACAGTTATGAAAAATATGTGTGCTATAAATTATTAAATACGTGTTTGTTTGATAAGCACAGTCACAGAAGGCTAAATAAGTACCACTATAAATTATGTTTCAAGGAGTATCATGGTTATAACGGTCATTTTTAAAGTTTGCTCACAGACGATTTATTTTTTCGAAATTATTCCTTTGGGAGGAAAAATCGCAAAATAGTTTAGGTTGGATCTTCCTCTTTATTATTATTTAAATTTTAACTTTCAATAGGTTTTCAACGTGAGCGAGCTTATTTCTCCGAATGAACTATGTAAATATAAACAGAACGGTCGAAATGCCAGAATCGAGGGACATAATTTTTACAGCATATATGTTAGTTTGGATTGAACGAAATATAGATTTTCTTGAATAAATATGATTCTGGTTTAATTACTTTGAAATCTACACTGTGTTTTATAATCTTATCTTGTATCGCCATAATTTTTAGATGTAAGAAGCATTAGAAAATGTGTATCAGAACAAGCTGACTCCATTAAAAATCGAACATTTAACATTCAATTACTTTTAATATAGAGTATTAATCTGTTTAAAACACTTCAGCAGTATACTTTAGATTTAAGAGATACTTAGAAACAAAGGTATCTTCAAAGGAACTGAAAGTAAAAGGTTCTAGGCATACGCCAATATAATTTTACGAAACATTAAAATTTCTGTTTTCAAATTGAAAATATAGTAATCATGTATAAAATTGTTTCGTGATTAATTCATATGTAAACAGAACATGAATAATTGGTGAAATATATGCCATTACGAAATAAAAAATGAATAAATCTATTTTTATTTAGTTAATAAATTGAAAACAGTATTGAATTAGAAAATTTCAAGCTACAATATATCCTTAAATATGAAGAAATTAACTCAAGTGGATTTATCACGTTTTGTTCTCTTACTCCTTACTTTTCAATTAGTAAAATGACCCCGCTTAAAATTTATAGAGAAAACGTTTCGGTAAAATTGTCTCAATACGACTTTTGATAAGCATGAAGCATCATAAACTGAACTTGCTCGATAATAGGTTACCTCGCGCTTCACGCTCGGTTACTTATTCTTCGAACTTGAAATGCTTGAATGAAACTTTATCAAAAACATCTCTTTTAGATTCCAGCATTTGTATGCATCTTCATATTCTCAATTTTCTACATAATTAAGTGTACACACGTGTACACAAGTGTACTACACGCTCGATTTTTGATACACATTTTAAAATGTACATTTATTTTCTGAATTACCTCACAAAAAAAAGCTACAATCCTTTCTTCAGACATTCTTCTCTATCTCGCGTTGTTATGCTAAAAATAGCATTTTTGTTTTCACATTATTTTTGATGGATGAAACAAAAAATACTACAAGTCTTCTTTTAGACTTTTTACGTATCTCGCGTCTTTTGGCGTAATATGGAAATTTTCGATTTTTGCATTACAATTTCAAAAAATAAATTAAAAACGAGGAGTTCTGTCAATAAATGGTTCAAAAAAGTAGTGTAGGAATTTTTAAACGCTGAAATTCCTCCAAAAGATTTTTCCCATATTTCGCGTTTGCTGCGTACTGCAAATAGCCGTACAAAAAAATTTTGAATTTAAAGAGAATGGTTGAAAAATTTTGAAAATGCTCTAATTTTTGGATTTTCTATCCAAAATGGCTGGTTAACCAACTCGTTCTTTCTTTTAGAACCTAAAAAAAGTGTGTCAAAGCTCGATTTGATCCGTTCATTTTCTCGAGAGTTATCGTGTTTACGGACGGAGAGGCGGACAGACAGACAGATAGACGCCATCGCCAAAACTTGATTTTCGGCTTCAGGGGGTCTCAAACCGTGGAGATCCGTTGAAAAACTGTTGTGTCATATTTCGAAAAATTCTAATACTTTCTCACTCATAAATGATGAGAATGTAATAAATTATAACAAATTCGCATCTCTTTTTTTGGTGAACAATTCAGATCATTCATTTCTGTAGGTTTCGCCTTGCACAAATGACATGTTTCAGCACTTCGTGTGTCTGTGAGATTTAGGGCTACTTTACCATCCAGCATCTTCAGTAGCCTCTCATGATCAACCTTGCACCTGAATTTGAAAAATGCGATTTTAGTCGGCGAAAGTTCTGTTATTTCCTCTTTTATACGGCCGATCACAGATTGTGTCAATTCTGGAGTCTCTTTGGCAAATTGAAATGCTATTGGTATGCAGAATTTTGTAGATCCCGGGTGAGGGTTCTCCCAAATCACTTCAGTTTCAGAATCCAAGAAAATGGGTACCATCGAGACCATGAAAATACACTCATCAGACTGCATGCCATCCGGGAGATCTTGTTTGTAAGCACTTTGGTATGATGCCCCATCACAACCGTATTTTAGGCGGAATGTCAGAGACTTGACATTTTTCTCCATTATGGAACTCTTGATTGTAGGAATCTCTATCAAAAATGCTGAATGGGGAGAATAGCATCGCTTCTTCGCATCGATCAGATTTTTATACGGGACAAAAATGTCTGCATTTTTGGCTTTCGCTTTGAGGCGAATTACTTCATACTGATGCTTAGAAAGCTTTGCATCTTCAATCAATGCAATAGCTTCGTCATCAGTGAATCTGATGATGCTCTCCTCAATCTCATTTTCATCTGCCTCATTCAAAAGTCAAGTTATTTTGTTTGCTAAATTTGTTTTTCCAGCAGCTCTTAGATTTCTAAGGAAGGCTAGTTGAATCTCAAGTTCAGAATGACATTACTGAATCTCTTGAAGCTTTCTTCTTTTCGTTGCCGTAGAGCTGCCTGAAAAATCTTCATGAGAACATCTACCGATTTTTGGTGTAGTCAAAGCAACAGTAAACTTCGTGAGGAGCCATTTGCCGTGTCTGCTCTTGAGCTTCTCTTTTTCGTAAAGAAAAAGATTTCTAATTTTTCTTGAATGTAGGGATAAATTACTGTAATAATTTGTCAGCAACTACTTTCATTTCCTTATCATCGACTGGATAATTTTATCGGATGTGATTCCAAAGCATACGAGATAAATAAGTGTCATTCATTTTGGGATTTTGGCTTGCAATATCATACAAGCTCTCCATTGGTACCTCCAGAGAATTCATTTTGGAGCGTAGGTTAAAAGAAATATATATACATCATTTTTTAATAATGAATAAAAGAACGAAGAAACGCAGAAATTTTGTGATACTTTACACCTAGGGAAAAGAAAATTAAAGGAACAAAAAAAAAGTTGACATCTCTGAACATCAGGAGATAAAACAACAATTCGTGAGTGACAAATAACTTTGTAATATAAGTTTCAACTTTCTACATGAAGTGAAATATAAGAATATGAATATTCAATATCATCAGAACATTATTTCCAGTTAACAGAACAGAATGAATATTTGTGCGAGATTCTCTATTGTTCTCTACTCGAGTATTCAATACAAAATGTCTGAACGTCCAGCTGTTTCCTCTCATTGAACAAAAATCACGCATGCGTAAAACTGCTCAAATCATGCATTTTTTTATAATAATTGTTGTCAAATTTAGCAAATTATATCAGATGACGACAAAAATACATCAATGTGTATCATATGCAATGAGATTCGAAGACAATCGGAAGAAAATTCGGTTCGTTTCTGCCTAAAACTGTTCAAATCATGCAT